>JBAMBR010003114.1:0-238128 GCA_037044475.1 Zaprionus obscuricornis | reverse complement strand
TATAGAAAAAGAGAGAAAAAGTAAGAGAGAGATGGTGGAGATATACAGAGAGAGAGAGAGTGCATTACATTGACTAATCGAACATAGAGAAATACGCACAGAGACAGAAGGAAGAATAAACAGAGACAGAGACAGATATAGAAAAAGAGAGAAAAAGAAAGAGACAGATGGTGGAGATATACAGAGAGAGAGTACATTGACATTGACTAATCGAACATAATATACATATATATTTTTATATAATTTCTCTTTCTCCTACTTCCTCTGCACAGTCAAGTTCAAGCGCAAGTGTATTTAAATCTTCGACTAAATAAACTACGCTTAGAGCTTAATATTTAATGTTAAGCATTTACTTAAAGTATTTGTTGCTTTTGTTGCAGTGCACAATGAGCCATTGAGTTGGACGCGCAACTTCTTGGCATTAGCTATGCTGCTGCTGTGCTCTGTGCTATAGTCGCAGTCAAGTCAAGTCTCTGTCTCTGTCGCTGTCTCAGTCGCTGCTGTCTCTGTCGCAGCTTTTGGCATGCGTTGTGGAATTTTAATTTGATTTTGGTCATAGACACGATTTTATTTTTGGGCTGCGGCTGCACGAACAGCTAAGAAACAAAAAAAAAAAAAACCTAAAAAACAAAACGTTAACAAAAAGAAAAAAAATAATAAAATTTTGGTCAAAACTTAGGCTAAAAAAAAAAATGTATTGTTGTTGCCAAAGAATGCTCCAGTCTTATTTTGGTAAATACACAAATTCTAAGTTAGCTTAGCCGACAACATTATAGTCGTCGTCGTCGTCGTCGTCGTCGTCGTCGTCGTCGTCAAGTGCTTACATAATGCTAAAACAACAACAGCAACAGCAAATGTTGCCAAATGTTATTAATCTTCAGCTGTTGCGCTGCGTGACTAATGTCAATATTTGCTTTTTTTTTTTTTTAGATTTTTTTGTTGTTTTTTTTTTCTTTTTATTTTTTTTAGTGTTTATGTGAAATTTAATTGCTTGGCAATTTAGCGCGATCCTCTTCATGCCGCAGCAGCAGCAGCAGACACAATGAGCGTTCATTCACAGTGGCAGCGCACAACGTCATTTTGGCCACGTCAAGTTCTAAGCCAAATTGACGATTTGGCCAGCTAGAAGTGGCAAGCTAATGAGCCTTCCGTTCAACTAATATTGCCACGAAAATTAAAAGAAAAAACAACAACAACAACAACAATTATTAGAAGAAAAAAAAACAAAAAGTTATTCAAGGCTCCCACGAAATCAACTTTAAAGCTTGGCCTTTGTTTTTCTTGCTGCTTCTGTTGTTGTTGTTGTTGTTGTTGCTGTTGTTGTTGTTTATTATTTTTTATGCTATTAATTGTATATTTTAAGTTAGATAATAACTGAATAGCAGCAGAATAAAGAGCTTTAATTACACTTGAATTGAATTCAAGTGCTTGCAAATATAATAAAAAATATAAAAAAAAAAAATAAAAAAAAATAAAAAAAAATAAAAAAAAAAAAAATACACAAGTGACTGAATAAATGAATGACTGCATGAATGACTGACTGACTGAATGAATACACTCAGTATATTCAATACAAATCATTTTGCTGCTGCTTCAACTGCTGCCTCTGCTGCTACTGCCTCTGCTACTGCTGCTGCTGCTTCTGCTGCCTCTGCCTCTGCTGCTGCTGCTACTGCTACTGCCTCTGCCTCTGCTGCTGCTGCTACTGCCTTTGCTGCCTCTGCTGCTGCTGCCTCTGCTGCTGCTGCCTCTGCTGCTACTGCTGCTGCTGGTATTAGCGCTTCAATGAATCGCATGTCTTTTGTTTTTTTGTTTTTGTTTTTTTGTTTCTTTAGAACTTTTAATTAAAATAAAATTACAAACACGAGTTGTGGGCAGTGACAGTGGCAGCCATATGTCTATCTAGCTGTCAGCCAAGTTGCCTAATTGACAGACTGACAAAACACGCACACACACACACACACACACGCATACACATGCGCAAATTGTTTAGCTAAACTTTACTTATTTATTGATGTCAAATTAAATATTATGAAATATTATGCAAGACAAGCGGCAAATTGTGCTTAAAACACAAAGAGACACAGACACACACATAGACACAGACACAACATACACAACACATATGCAGACATACACTACATTGCTGTATTGACATTAATATCAATCATACGCAACGTTGCACATGACACAATAACGAAAATAAAGACAAGCCAAAAAAATAAACAAAAAAAAAACAAACTTCAATTTGGGAAAATTTTTTTTTTTTTTTTTTCATTTTTGCCGGCAATAAATTTAAGAAATTGTGCTGAAAAAATATAATAAAAAAAAATTAATTTTTTTTTATGCTGCATAATCAGCATGGAAAAATCTCTGACAAAAAAAAAAAAAGTGAAAATATTCCCAGCATTGTTTTTCATTTTTTGTTAATTTAAACTTTTAAAATTGAATTTATATTTGTTTCCTTTTTTTTTCTTGTCGTTTTTTTTTTTTTTCTGCAGTCTGTAGCTAGTTTGTTGGAATTTTTTCAAGTTAAAATTAGAAACACTTGAACTTATGCATAGATGTTTTGCAAAAATGAATAAAATCAACAAACAAATCAAAATGATTGTAAATAATTGTGAATAATTATGAATCATTTCCGCAGAAAATGAAACCGCAAAACAAATTAAGAAATTTATAAGCATTAACAGCAAGCAGCAAGCAGCAGCAAGAGCAGAAATTCAATAAACTTTCATTAATTCATTGGCACTAATTCAACGTAGCAGCAGCAGCAAGCAGCAGCAGCTTCACTTTTGCTTTTTTTGCAGCAGCAGCTTTAGCTCCGGCTTCCACATTGCGACTTTGATTTCGAGTTCGATTTCAGCTGCCTGGACATTGGTTTGCCTGCCTGTTGCCTGCTTCATAAATACATAAATATTTTTAATGCCGCCTTGGCATAAAATGAAAACTTTCACTGTCTGCTGTGACGTCGGCGGCAGCGGTGGCGGCGTTGGCTTGCGCTTTCGTTGCACTTTTCTTTTTCTTTTTCTGTTTTTGCCAATGCAATTTCTCATGTTATTTCTCGCCTTTGCTAACTCAATCTCCCGCTGCCGCTGCCTTCTGTACATTTTGTACATTTTGCAATTGTTTATGTTGTTTAACGCGCACAGCGCACCCTACGGTTTTAGCTTGCTGCCTGCCCACGTTCATGGCTAAAAACTTGTTTTACTTTTTTTCTTTTTTTTTTTCTTTCATTTTAGTCGCATCAACATGCAACATAGTCCAGACACACACACATAGATATATATATATATATAGCAAGACACGTTTTTGATAGAGGCAATTGAAAGCATTTCTAATGTGAAATCGAAACATGCAACAGAAATGCCAAAAGCAAAAGCAGTTTTAGCAAGCATAACGGTAACAGCGCTGCAGTTAACTACAGCAGCAGCAGCAGCAGCAGCAGTAACTGCCAAAGTTGGCAGTTCATGTGCGTGACATTTTGCCTTAACTGGATTTTTGGTAGCCATGACAAGCCGCCATGGGCTGCATTTAGCTATTTTGTAGGTGCAGTTAAATGCAGGAAATGCAGCAGCAGCAGCAGCAGCAGCTGTTGTTGCTGTTGTTATTCGCCGTGAGAAAGCATAAAGAAATGGCAAAGGTAAAAGACAAAATATAAACTAAACGTTGCGGATGTCAATGCGGAAATCGCGTTGATGTTGATGTTGAATGTCGTGAAATGCCACAAAGTGTTGCACCTCAAGTTAAAGCTTGTATGTGACTATCAACTGCTGCTGTTTTGTTGTGTTTATGGCTGCTGCTTCCTGGTTTACTGCAATTGCTAGTCTTAACCCTTAGCTAAGCTTTGGCTAAGTTAGAAGTAAGCTGGCCAACAGACAACTGCTATACTGACCTTTTGCGCAATCCAATCAACAAAAAAACTACTGCGGCAAGCTGTGCACGCCGACAAATATGTTAAATGATCAACAGTAAAAAGCAAAAAAAAACAAGAGCGAGAATAACAATAACTGCAGCATTGAATAATTGCAAAGTTTTTTGTGTTGTTGCTGCCATTGTGCGAGATTTTTGTGGGCTTCCGTTTATTTGTTTTGGCTTTTTCGCTTTACAAATTCAGTGCGCGATTTGCTGCTTTGCTCTGCGCTCTGAAAAGTTTTCAATAGTCAAAAGTTGTTTGTTGTTGTTGTGCATTGAATCATTGCAAATGGCTGCAGGGCGTGTCACATGTTCGTCATCAACAAGCGACGAGTAGCACATCTTCTTCTTCAATGCGCTCAGCAGCAGCAGCAGCAGCAACCTTACGCAATATAAACTAAATTTGTTGCTGCTTTTTGTTTTCTCTCTCTTTCTTTTATGAAGTTTTTCTTCTCCATTGAAGCAAGCGACGCTAGCGACGACCCGCAGGCACTTTGAAAACTTTTGCCATCATTAAAATTTGTTAGTTAGCCTCGCTGCCACATAGCTTTCTTTTGTGCCCCACACAGACATAGACAGAGAGAAAATTAAGTTCATCTCCCTTACTCTTGCTCTCAATGCGACCCACTCTCAATCAGTTAAATCATGTAAGCTTTGGCTCTTATATAACAGAGCGTAGCCCACGACTTTGGGTCAGCTGCAGCAACGTTTAATTAATCACATAAAACATAATCAACAACAACAACAATAACAACGAAAATAACAATGTGAAAAAAATAAAGTAAATTAGCCAAAAAAAAAGAAAGAAAAGAAAAAGAAGAAAAAAAAATAGTTGATGACAAAATGAAGGGCTATGATAAGTTCAATAAACCGCCGCATGGCTTAAGCATTTTGCTCGTTTTGTTTTACTTTGATTAGTCGTCGCATTTTGCAATCAACAGCAACAGCAGCGGCAGCGACTAATGAAAATGAAATTATAAACATTTTATGTAAACAACACACAAAAAAAAAAGCCAAAAAAATAGCAAAAAAAAATAGAAAAAAAACAAAAGCAAAAATGAAACGAAAACCGAATCGAAAACAGAAAAAAAAGCCAAAAAAAAATATTGGCAAAAACAACTTTTTAATAGCCGTGTATACCGCACACAAATTACGCGTTTCATTTCCTTTTCCTTTAATGCTGCGCCCAACAAAATAAAAAACAAAAACAAACATTAACAACTCTAATAACAACAACAAAAACAACAACAACAACGATAACCGCAATATATATAATTTCTAAATTTATTTGCACTGTAAAAAAAAAAACAATTTGTTAAAAAAAAATATAAATAAAAGAAAAGGCGAAAGAAAGAAAGAAAGCACGCAGCAAAAAAAAAAAAACAACAACAATTATGTGAAATTAACTATGAAAAACTTAGAGCGTAATAATTGTTATGTTGAAAAAAACTAAGCTTTAGTTAAAGATTAAGCGATAATATTGCACATTTAACATTGACTTGAAAGTCGAAGGCAAAAGTTCGAAGTCGTAGTGGAAGTCGAAGTGGAAGCTGTAGTTGAAGTTGACGGGATAAAAGAAGAAGCTGAAGTTAAAGTCGGGATAAAAGAAGAAGCTGAAGTTAAAGTCGAAGTGGAAGTGGAAGAAGCTGAAGTTGAAGTCGAAGTTGAAGTTTATGTCAATGTTCAAGTTGAAGTCATATTTGCAGTCGATGCTGAAAGTCATAGCTAAAGTCAAAGTTGAAATTGTAGTGAAATTTTGCAGTCTGCAGCTTAAGTCAAAAACTTGCAAACAAAATTTATTTTGTTGAAGCCTAAGGAAAGTTATGTTATATAAATGAAAAAAAAAGTGAAGCTTAAAGTAGACTTAAGACTGATCCATGTTTTGCAAATTAAACAAACAAACAAAATGAAATGCAACAAAAATCTTAAAATTATTTTATATTTTTATAAATTGTCTATCTATTATTTATATACATATTTTTCATATATTTTGCATATATTTTTTTTTATATATATTTTCTATAAATTGTCAAAAATTTTCTATATTTTATCAATATAATTTTCATATATTTTCTAAACATTTTCTATATATTTTTCTATACATTTTTCCAATATACTTTCTTTATATATTTTTCTATATATTTCTCTATAATATTTTTCTATATATTTTTCTATACATTTTCCAGTATATTTTTCTATATATTTTTTCTATATATTTTTCTATATATTTTTCAATATATATTTTTCTATATATTTCTCTATATATTTTTCTATATATTTTTCTATATATTTCTCTATATATTTTTCTATATATTTTTCTATATATTTTTCTATATATTTTTCTATATACTTTTTTTTACAAATTTTTCTATATATTTTTTATATATTTTTTATATATTATTTTTCTATATATTTTTTATATATTTTCTATATATTATTTTTCTATATATTTCTCTATATATTTTTCTATTTATTTTTCTATATATTTTTAAAGTCAAAAGTTGCAGTCGTAGCTAAAGTTAAACTGATCATATTTTGTTAACTAAAAATTATGTTACATAAATGAAATGATATAGAAAAATATATAGAAAAATATATAGAAAAATATATAGAAAAATATATAGAAAAATATATAGAAAAATATATAGAAAAATATATAGAAAAATAATATATAGAAAATTATAAAAAATATTTTAAAAATATATAGAAAAATTTATATATAGAAAATATATTGGATAAATATATAGAAAAATATATAGAAAATGTTTAGAAAATATATGAAAATTATATTGATAAAATATAGAAAATTTTTGACAATTTATAGAAAATATATATAAAAAAAAATATATGCAAAATATATGAAAAATATGTATATAAATAATAGATAGACAATTTATAAAAATATAAAATAATTTTAAGATTTTTGTTGCATTTCATTTTGTTTGTTTAATTTGCAAAACATGGATCAGTCTTAAGTCTACTTTAAGCTTCACTTTTTTTTCATTTATGTAACATAACTTTCCTTAGGCTTCAACAAAATAAATTTTGATTGCAAGTTTTTAACTTTAGCTGCGACTGCAAAATTTCACTACAATTTCAACTTTGACTTTAGCTATGACTTTAGCATCGACTGCAAATATGACTTCAACTTGAACATTGACATAAACTTCAACTTCGACTTCAACTTCAGCTTCTTCCACTTCAACTTCGACTTTAACTTTAGCTTCTTCTTTTATCCCGACTTTAACTTTAGCTTCTTCTTTTATCCCGACTTCAACTACAGCTTCCACTTCGACTTCCACTACGACTTCGAACTTTTGCCTTCGACTTTCAAGTCAATGTTAAATGTGCAATATTATCGCTTAATCTTTAACTAAAGCTTAGTTATTTGCAACATAACAATTATTACGCTCTAAGTTTTTCATACTTAATTTCACATAATTGTTGTTGTTTATTTTTTGCTGCGTGCTTTCTTTCTTTCTTTCGCCTTTTCTTTTATTTATATTTTTTTTTAACAAATTGTTTTTTTTTTTACAGTGCAAATAAATTTAGAAATTATATATATTGCGGTTATCGTTGTTGTTGTTGTTTTTGTTGTTGTTATTAGAGTTGTTAATGTTTGTTTTTGTTTTTTATTTTGTTGGGCGCAGCATTAAAGGAAAAGGAAATGAAACGCGTAATTTGTGTGCGGTATACACGGCTATTAAAAAGTTGTTTTTGCCAATATTTTTTTTTGGCTTTTTTTTCTGTTTTCGATTCGGTTTTCGTTTCATTTTTGCTTTTGTTTTTTTTCTATTTTTTTTTGCTATTTTTTTGGCTTTTTTTTTTGTGTGTTGTTTACATAAAATGTTTATAATTTCATTTTCATTAGTCGCTGCCGCTGCTGTTGCTGTTGATTGCAAAATGCGACGACTAATCAAAGTAAAACAAAACGAGCAAAATGCTTAAGCCATGCGGCGGTTTATTGAACTTATCATAGCTCTTCATTTTGTCATCAACTATTTTTTTTTTCTTCTTTTTCTTTTCTTTCTTTTTTTTTTTGGCTAATTTACTTTATTTTTTTCACATTGTTATTTTTTTTGTTACTGTTTTTTTGTTGTTGTTGTTGATTATGTTTTATGTGATTAAATAAACGTTGCTGCAGCTGACCCAAAGTCGTGGGCTACGCTCTGTTATGTAAGAGCCAAAGCTTACATGATTTAACTGATTGAGAGTGGGTCGCATAGAGAGCAAGAGCAAGAGTAAGGGAGATGAACTTAATTTTCTCTATGTCTGTGTCTGTGTGTGGCACACAAAAGAAAGCTATGTGGCAGCGAGGCTAACTAACAAATTTTAATGATGGCAAAAGTTTTCAAAGTGCCTGCGGGTCGTCGCTAGCGTCGCTTGCTTCAATGGAGAAGAAAAACTTTATAAAAGAAAGAGAGAGAAAATAAAAAGGCAGCAACAACAACAGCAACAAATTTAGTTTATATTGCGTAAGGCTGCTGCTGCTGCTGCTGAGCGCATTGAAGAAGAAGCTGTGCTACTCGTCGCTTGTTGATGACGAACATGTGACACGCCCTGCAGCCATTTGCAATGCTTCAATGCACAGCAACAACTTTTGACTATTGAAAACTTTTCAGAGCGCAGAGCATAGCAGCAAATCGCGCACTGAATTTGTAAAGCGAAAAAGTCAAAACAAATAAACGGAAGCCCACAAAAACCTCGCACAATGGCAACAAAAAACACAAAAAACTTTGCAATTATTCAATGCTGCAGTTATTGTTATTCTCGCTCTTGTTTTTTTTGCTTTTTACTGTTGATCATTTAACATATTTGTCGGCGTGCACAGCTTGCCGCAGTAGTTTTTTTGTTGATTGGATTGCGCAAAAGGTCAGTGTAGCAGTTGTCTGTTGGCCAGCTTACTTCTAACTTAGCCAAAGCTTAGCTAAGGGTTAACACTAGCAATTGCAGTAAACCAGGAAGCAGCAGACATAACCACAACAAAACAGCAGCAGTTGATAGTCACATACAAGCTTTAACTTGAGCTGCAACACTTTGTGGCATTTCACGACATTCAACATCAACATCAACGCGATTTCCGCATTGACATCCGCAACGTTTAGTTTATATTTTGTCTTTTACCTTTGCCATTTCTTTATGCTTTCTCACGGCGAATAACAACAGCAACAACAGCTGCTGTTGCTGCTGCATTTCCTGCATTTAACTGCACCTACAAAATAGCTAAATGCAGCCCATGGCGGCTTGTCATGGCTACCAAAAATCCAGTTAAGGCAAAATGTCACGCACATGAACTGCCAACTTTGGCAGTTGCTGCTGCTGCTGCTGTTGCTGCTGCTGTTGTTACTGCTGCTGCTGTAGTTAACTGCAGCGCTGTTACCGTTATGCTTGCTAAAACTGCTTTTGCTTTTGGCATTTTGTTGCATGTTTCGATTTCACATTAGAAATGCTTTCAATTGCCTCTATCAAAAACGTGTCTTGCTATATATATATCTATGTGTGTGTGTGTGTCTGGACAATGTTGCATGTTGATGCGACTAAAATAAAAGAAAAAAAAAAAAGAAAAAAAAATAAAACAAGTTTTTAGCCATGAACGTGGGCAGGCAGCAAGCTAAAGCCGTAGGGTGCGCTGTGCGCGTTAAACAACATAAACAATTGCAAAATGTACAAAATGTACAGAAGGCAGCGGCAGCGGGAGATTGAGTTAGCAAAGGCGAGAAATAACATGAGAAATTGCATTGGCAAAAAAAAAGAAAAAGAAAAGTGCAACGAAAGCGCAAGCCGCCGCCGCCGCCGACGTCACAGCAGACAGTGAAAGTTTTCATTTTATGCCAAGGCGGCATTAAAAATATTTATGTATTTATGAAGCTGCAGTCAGGCAGCAGGCAGGCAAACCAATGTCCAGGCAGCTGAAATCGAACTCGAAATCAAAGTCGCAATGTGGAAGCCGGAGCTAAAGCTGCTGCTGCAAAAAAAGCAAAAGTGAAGCTGCTGCTGCTTGCTGCTGCTGCTACGTTGAATTAGTGCCAATGAATTAATGAAAGTTTATTGAATTTCTGCTCTTGCTGCTGCTTGCTGTTGCTGCTGCTGTTAATGCTTATAAATTTCTAAATTTGTTTTGCGGTTTTATTTTCTTATTTATTTATTTTTCTGCGGAAATGATTCATAATTATTCACAATTATTTACAATCATTTTGATTTGTTTGTTGATTTTATTCATTTTTGCAAAACATCTATGCATAAGTTCAAGTGTTTCTAATTTTAACTTGAAAAAATTCCAACAATCTAGCAACAGACTGCAGAAAAAAAAAACACAAGAAAAAAAAAGGAAACAAATACAAATTCAATTTTAAAAGTTTAAATTAACAAAAAATGAAAAACAATGCTGGGAATATTTTCACTTTTTTTTTTTTTGTCAGAGATTTTTCCATGCTGATTATGCAGCATAAAAAAAAATTAATTTTTTTTTATTATATTTTTTCAGCACAATTTCTTAAATTTATTGCCGGCAAAAATGAAAAAAAAAAAAAAATTTTCCCAAATTGAAGTTTTTTTTTTGTTTTTTTTTTTTGTTTTTTTTTTTTTGTTTTTTTTGTTTTTGTTTTTGGCTAGTCTTTATTTTCGTTATTGTGTCATGTGCAACGTTGACTATGATTGATATTAATGTCAATACAGCAATGTAGTGTAGTGTATGTCTGCATATGTGTATGTTTATGTTGTGTCTGTGTCTATGTGTGTCTGTGTGTGTGTTTCTGCGTCTCTTTGTGTTTTAAGCACAATTTGCCGCTTGTCTTGCATAATATTTCATAATATTTAATTTGACATCAATAAATAAGTAAAGTTTGGCTAAACAATTTGCGTGTGTGTATGTGTGTGTGTGTATGTATGTGTGTGCGTGTTTTGTCAGTCTGTCAATTAGGCAACTTGGCTGACAGCTAGATAGACATATGGCTGCCACTGCCACTGCCCACAACTCGTGTTTGTAATTTTATTTTAATTAAAAGTTCTAAAGAAACAAAAAAACAAAAAAAAAAAAAAACAAAAGACATGCGATTCATTGAAGCGCTAATACCAGCAGCAGCAGCAGCAGTAGCAGAGGCAGCAGAGGCAGCAGCAGAGGCAGTAGCAGCAGCAGAGGCAGTAGCAGCAGCAGCAGAGGCAGAGGCAGCAGAAGCAGCAGCAGCAGTTGAAGCACAAGCAAAATATATTGAATTGTATTGAATATACTGAGTGTATTCATTCATTCAGTCAGTCATTCATTCATTTATTCAGTCACTTGTGTATTTTTTTTATTTTTTTTTATTTTTTTTTTATTTTTTTTATTTTTTTTTTTTAATGTTTTATTATATTTGCAAGCACTTGAATTCAATTCAAGTGTAATTAAAGCTCTTTATTCTGCTGCTATTCAGTTATTATCTAACTTAAAATATACAATTAATAGCATAAAAAAATAATAAACAACAACAGCAGCAACAACAACAACAACAACAACAGCAGCAAGAAAAACAAAGGCCAAGCTTAAAAGTTGATTTCGTGGGAGCCTTGAATAACTTTTTTTTTTTTCTTCTAATAATTGTTGTTGTTATTGTTTTTTCTTTTAATTTTCGTGGCAATATTAGTTGAACGGAAGGCTCATTAGCTTGCCACTTCTAGCTGGGCAAATCGTCAATTTGGCTTAGAACTTGACGTGGCCAAAATGACGTTGTGCGCTGCCACTGTGAATGAACGCTCATTGTCTGCTGCTGCTGCGGCATGAAGAGCATCGCGCTAAATTGCCAAGCAATTAAATTTCACATAAACACTAAAAAAAAAATAAAAAAAAAAAACAACAAAAAAATCTAAAAAAAAAAAAAGAAGCAAATATTGACATTAGTCACGCAGCGCAACAGCTGAAGATTAATAACATTTGGCAACATTTGCTGCTGCTGTTGTAGTTTTAGCATTATGTAAGCACTTGACGACGACGACGACGACGACTATAATGTTGTCGGCTAAGCTAACTTAGAATTTTTGTATTTACCAAAATAAGACTGGAGCATTCTTTGGCAACAACAATACATTTTTTTTTTTTTTAGCCTAAGTTTTGACCAAAATTTTATTTATTTTTTTTCTTTTTGTTAACGTTTTGTTTTTTAGGTTTTTTTTTTTTTGTTTCTTTGCTGTTCGTGCAGCCGCAGCCCAAAAATAAAATCGTGTCTATGACCAAAATCAAATTAAAATTCCACAACGCATGCCAAAAGCTGCGACAGAGACAGCAGCGACTGAGACAGCGGCAGCGACAGAGACTTGACTTGACTGCGACTATAGCACAGAGCACAGACTACAGCACAGCAGCAGCATAGCTAATGCCAAGAAGTTGCGCGTCCAACTCAATGGCTCATTGTGCACTGCAACAAAAGCAACAAATACTTTAAGTAAATGCTTAACATTAAATATTAAGCTCTAAGCGTAGTTTATTTAGTCGAAGTTTTAAATACACTTGCGCTTGAACTTGACTGTGCAGAGGAATTAGGAGAAAGAGAAATTATTTAAAAATATATATGTATATTATGTTCGATTAGTCAATGTCAATGTACTCTCTCTCTGTATATCTCCACCATCTGTCTCTTTCTCTTTCTCTCTCTCTTTCTCTCGTCTCTGTCTATTCTGCTCTCTCTGTGAGTTTCTCTATGTGTCTCTGTCTCTGTCCTCTATATCTCCCTCTTCTCACTCTTTTTGCTGTCTCTTCGTCTATGTTTTTTCTAGTCAGTGTAGATTCTCTCTATGTCTCTATCTTTTCCTCTATATCTCCACCATCTGTCTCTTTCTTTTTCTCTCTTTTTCTATATCTGTCTCTGTTTCTGTTTCTTCCTTCTGTCTCTTTGCGTCTTTCGCTCTGTGTGAGATTTTCTATGCTTCTTTGTCTCTTCCTCTAAATCTTCCCATCTTTTATAATCTCTCTCTCTCTCTCTCTCTCTCGTTTCTGTCACTTGCTGTATCTGTCTCTTCGCCACTTTTTTCTGAGTGAGATTCGCTCTGTGTCTCTCTATGTCTTCCTGTGCTTCTGCCCCTTCTCACTCTTTCTCTCTCTCTCTATGTCTCTTTTTCTTTCTCTTTATGTGTCTTTATCTCTCTCTCTTTCTCTCTGTATGAGATTTTCTCTATGTCTCTCTCTTTTCCTCTATATATCCCCATCTTTCTCTTTATTTCTCTCTCTCTCTCTATCTCATTGTCTCTTTCTCATTCTTTCTCTTTCTGTCTCTTTTTCTATATCTTTCTCTCTTTCTCTCTCTCTCTCCCCTTCTATTTCTCTTTCTCTCTCTATCTCTCTCTCTCTCTCTATCTCCCTCTCTCCCTCCTCTTTCTCTCTCTCTCTCTCTCTTTCTCTCTGTTACTCTTTCTCTCTCTCTCTCTCTCTTTCTCTCTCTCTCTCTCTCTCTCTCTTTCTCTCTCTCTCTCTCTCTCTCTTTCTCTCTGTTACTCTTTCTCTCTCTTTCTCTCTGTTACTCTTTCTCTCTCTCTCTCTCTCTCTTTCTCTCTCTCTCTTTCTCTCTGTTACTCTTTCTCTCTCTCTCTCTCTCTCTCCTTCTCTCTCTCTCTCTCTGTCTCTCTCTGTCTCTCTCTCTTTCTCTCTATCTCTCTGTCTCTGTCTGTCTATCTCTATCTCTATCTCTCTCTCTATCTCTATCTCTATCTCTATCTCTATCTCTATCTCTATCTCTATCTCTATCTCATCTCTATCTCATCTCTATCTCTATCTCTATCTCTATCTCTATCTCTATCTCATCTCTATCTCTATCTCTATCTCTATCTCTATCTCTATCTCTATCTCTATCTCTATCTCTATCTCTATCTCTATCTCTATCTCTATCTCTATCTCTATCTCTATCTCTATCTCTATCTCTATCTCTATCTCTATCTCTATCTCTATCTCTATCTCTATCTCTATCTCTATCTCTCTGTCTCTGTCTATCTCTATCTCTATCTCTATCTCTATCTCTATCTCTATCTCTATCTCTATCTCTATCTCTATCTCTATCTCTATCTCTATCTCTATCTCTATCTCTATCTCTATCTCTCTTCTATCTCTATCTCTATCTCTATCTCTATCTCTATCTCTATCTCTATCTCTATCTCTATCTCTATCTCTATCTCTATCTCTCTGTCTCTCTCTATCTCTATCTCTATCTCTATCTCTATCTCTATCTCTTTCTCTATCTCTATCTCTATCTCTATCTCTATCTCTATCTCTATCTCTCTGTCTATCTCTATCTCTATCTACTATCTCTATCTCTATCTCTATCTCTATCTCTATCTCTCTCTCTATCTCTATCTATCTATCTCTATCTCTCTCTCTATCTCTATCTCTATCTCTATCTCTATCTCTATCTCTATCACTATCTCTATCTCTATCTCTATCTCTATCTCTATCTCTATCTCTATCTCTATCTCTATCTCTATCTCTATCTCTATATCTATCTCTATCTCTATCTCTATCTCTATCTCTATCTCTTTCTCTTTCTCTCTCTCTCTCTCCCCTCTCTCTCTCTCTCTCTCTCTCTCCCTCTCACTCACTCTCTCTCTCTTTCTCCCCCTCTCACTCTTTCTCTCTCTCTCTTTCTCTCTCTCCCTCTCAATGTTACATTCAGTTTCATATCTGATTCATGTTCAATTTCTCCTCAAGCTTCTCTTCAGTCTTTACCCAATGTTCTCTCATAGTTAGTCAACTCATAGTTAGTGTATAGTGTTTAGTATTAACTAGGCACAGCAAAACGCCCGCATCGCGCAGAGCAGAGCCAAAAAATGGCAGTCAACCGTCAGTCAGTTAGTTGTTGTTGTTGTTGTCTTATTGTTGTAGCTGTTGTCGTTGTCGTTGTTTCTCTTTTGTTGTCTCTCTGCTTTAGTTATTTCTTGCTGTGTTTATGGGTTCTGTTTGAAGGCAGCATTGCGACGTGACGAGACACCCAAATGGGGCGCGCAACAGTGTTGTACAATGCGGCTCGAGCCTAAGCTTCAGCTCGAGCGCAGTCAATGGAGACGCAAAATGTAAAGTCAACGAAGCTCAAATACTGCGCAAAGAGCTTATAGAGCTTGTAGAGCCACAAGCTATACAGTGCCACAAGCCAAGCAGCGCTGCAAGCTTATAGACTAGAAAATATATATAAAATATATATACAAAAAAAACCTTAGCCTAAAGCGCGTTGTCTGCATTGGCTAAAAAAAAAAAATATATATATAAAAAAAAAGCTTGTGGCGCTTGGCGTTGGCGGCAACAGAGCGAATTTTTTGGGCTTCAAGTTTAGTTTTTTTGTCGTTCGGTTCTAGTCGCCGCGCTTGAGATGCCAGCACTAGCACTAGCACTAACCTTGGCCTAAACTGCAAGCCAATGAACTAAATGCTTTTCACAAGCAACAGCAGCAGCAGCAGTCGCTGCAAAGGCAAATTGTATGTTTGTTAACAATTGTTGTCTGTTGTTGTCTGTTGTCTGTTGTCGGTTGTTTTCTGTTGCCGGTCGTTTTGGCAGTTTTTTAATGGCAAGCAAACGTGAAAATTAAACAATTGTGCAAGCCGCTCGCAAAAGCTTGTCTGATAATCGCTTCAATGATTCATGTGCCAGCTAGAATGGGCAGCTGTATGTGCCAGCTGTTTGCCCCAAAGGCGGGGGGGCGGCGGCACAGATAGAACATCAGTCGACTGACAACAACAATAACAATAACAACAACAATTTGTGCCAAGCTAATTAGTCAACTGCAGTCAGAGACGCAGCAGCAGCAGCAGCAGCAGCCTCAACTTTAATTTCAGTTTTGACAGTGTCAAGAGGCTACAACGAATTTTTGTATATGCGTGTATGTCTGCGTGTCTGTCTGCGTGTCTGTCTGCGTGTCTGTGTGTGTGTGTGTGTCTATTGTGAACCAGTTGGCTAACAACAACAACAAAAAAAAAAATAATTTCTAGGCTAAGTAACGCACCTAAACGCGCTGATTAATGTATAGCTTGAAAGAGACGATACACAAAACGAGTTTATGCCGCCGCGTGTTTAGATTGATGTTGCTGCTGTTGCTGTTGCTGCTGTTGCTGTTGCTGTTGCTCTCATTGCTGCTGCTGCTTCTGTTGATTTAGCACTTTTGCTGACGCACTGTTTATTTTCCCATTCGAGTTGAATTTTTATTTCATTTTTTGTTTTATTATTTTCCCAATACAACATCACGACGTTCTTTGCATGACATTACGTATACGACGCATAGACAACAACAAACTCGAAAGAGACACTTGAATAACATAAAAAAATAACATGCATAACATTAAACAGACAAATGTTTCACTTCTTATTCTTCCTCTGCTTCTGCTTACAGATGTGGTTGCCGAGAAGCCAACAACATATCGACCATCGGTTAACAATCGTCCCTCAATTGCACCACATAATTCAGCACAGGAGCGTGAACGTAAATTAATGAATGTTTTAGCTGCACGACGTTCAGCCTTGCATCGTGGCGGTTTTCGTACACGCATTGGCACCACTGGACGTAGTGCTACTTCATCAGCGGCAGCAGCCTCTGCGCAACCCATTGAAAGCACTTCAAAATCACCAAGTGATCCACGTTCAGTTTGTATACGTAATTGTACAAAGAATTTTACACGTCGCACCACTGCCAGCTGCATGCGACAATGTGCAAATTTTACACGCATGGCCATGGCTGGCAATGTTGTAGCTAACAACAACAATAGTTCAGTGGTGCAGCGTAATAAATCAATGGCAGCAAACGGTGGCGAACGTGATACCAATGAAATTTTATTTAGTGATGAATCATCGCATGGACTTTTTGTAGTTGCCAAGGAACAAAATGATACTGTAAATCATATTGCTGATGTTGCCAAAGCACCAACAGTTGGCAAGCAGCGTGGTCGTGGCAAGCCAGCAGTAGCAACAGCTGCAGTGGCAACCGTTACACTGGCAACCACATCGCTGGAAGATGAAGATGTTGATGCTGATGATGATGATGATGCATTGCAGCCTTATCTATATTTTGGTGCCAAGCTGCCGCCATTGAAACCAGGAGCTTTAACTATCACTGCTGTCGTTGATGATAATCAGCATCCACGTGTCTTAGAAGTTTCAGTGGCACAAAGCAGCACCACAACGTCAGTGCCAACAGTAGCAGCAGCAGTTGTTGAATCGACAGCAAAGCCAACAATTTCTACACGTCGCCCCTTGACTGATGTGGAGCGTAGTCGCAGTCGTTATAAATATCATATGCGCGAACGTGGTGTTGCACCACCAACACTAACTGTTGCAGCAGCAGCACCACCAGCACCCATCAGTCGTACACGTTATGTTGGCTCTGGGCGACCAACTGCAGGTCTGCTTGAAACTTCAGTAGAACAAAAGCAGCCTGAAGTGTTGGCAGATGCTGTAAAACCTGTGCTGGTGCGTCGTTTGGCTGCCAAGCCACAAGCTTCCTCGACACCGCTTATCATAACTGTGCTAAGTGCCGAGGAGGAAACAACAGCAGCGCAAGCAACAGCGCCTGAAACGCAGACAGCGCGTACAACAAGCACAAGCAGCAGCACAAGCAGCAGCACTGCAAGCAGCAGCAGCACAAGCAGCTCTACAAGCAGCAGCACAGCAGCACCAAGTACTACAAGAAGAACTACAACAACAACAACAACGACAACAACAACAACAACAACAACAACAACAGCAGCGCCAACTACTAGCAGCAGCAGCACCACCACAACAACAACAACTGCAGCAGCACCTACAACATCAACCAGCACAAGCATAACGAGCAGCAGCAGCAATGCCAGACATAAAAGCATCATTGAGGAAGATACAGAAAAGCTGCGTGCCTTGGGTCCAACGCTGACACAAGAAATCAATTTAGATGATCAAAATAATTTAATAATCTTTTGCAATAGCACCGCCAACTGTGAGGCAACACCACGCACACATATTTCACATACAACAGATTCTAATTCAAATTCAAAAATATTACGCACCACAGTATTAACATCTGTGCGTTCTACTGTAAATCCACGCACCACAACAGCAACAGCAACAAGAACAAAAACAACAACAACAACACATGCAACATCATTACAATCAGCTGCCTCGGGCAACATATTCATTGGCATTGTGGAATCATCAACAGCAACAACAGCAACATCATCAGATATTAGCTCAACGGCAATTGCTGATGAACGTGATGCTAGCTTAGATGTGCGACGTATGAGTTTAGTGACACTAGTGCTGGTTGCTATTGGTTTGCTGCCACTGTTGGCCATTGTATTGTATTTGGTGCGAAACTATTTGGTGCGACGTAAGGCAAAGCAGGATGAAGTTTTTGATGTTTGTATTGCTGATCAGCAGCCGATAAGTCCAGTGAAAAAAGTTGATACAAAATATCAATTGGAGCATGATGATGATGAGGTTGATAATCATCAACATCATCAACATCAGCAGCAGCAACAGCAGCAGCAATATCAGCAACAGCAATATCAGCAACAGCAATATCAGCAGCAACAACAGCAATATCAGCAACAGCAACAGGCACGCGATGCCAATCATAATCGCTATGATGACAAGAGCTCGCTCGCTAGCGAGTTTCAAGAGTTTGATCGTAGCAATATACGTTTAAAGAGTCTACTTGGTGAAGGTAACTTTGGTCAAGTATGGAAAGCAGAGGCTGATGATTTAAGTGGACATTTTGGTGCCACACGCATTGTTGCTGTAAAAACGATACGTGCCTGCAGTGCACAGGTTAGTCTCAAGGATGAAGCAAATATAATGCGTAAACTTGGCTCACATCAAAATGTTGTAACACTGCTTGGCGCCTGTGTAGAGAGTGGTAAGTAAACTTACAGACTCTTAAGTTCCCTACATTAATTATTTTACACGCTTTTAGAGCCACATATGCTAATCATGGAGTATGCCATGCGTGGACGTTTATTATCCTTATTACGTGCTGCACGTAGTGCTACAAATATATTGCCTGCCTCCGTGCCAGGTGGACGCAGCTTAGCGCCACTTTCGCCACGCACCTTGGCTGGCTTTGCCTTAGACATAGCCTGCGGCATGGAATATATAGCTGGACGTAGAGTAAGTACAACAATTGCTAAAACTAAGCTAACAGCAACTCATAAATTTCTTTCGCTTTTCATAGATTGTGCATCGCGATTTGGCTGCACGTAATGTGCTCTTGGATCACAATGGCATGTGTAAGATATGTGATTTTGGCATGTCCATTGATCTAGATGCAGAGCGTATGCGTAAGGAGCAGGAAAAGAATGCTGCCAATGATATTTTACGCAGCAATGCACAAAAATTTAAATTTGATTTTGGCAGTCGCTATATATTGCAACATTGGCAACATACATTTGGTCAAACTGCTAATGGAAATTGTTCTAAGGATGCAGCGCATGCTGAGAAAAAATCACATGGTCATGATACCATTGGTAAACGACATGCGCTGCCAATACGTTGGATGGCACCAGAGAGTTTACAATATCATATGTTTACCACCGAAACGGATATTTGGGCCTTTGGCATTGTGCTCTGGGAGATTGCTACCTTGGGTATGAAAAAAAAAATAAAAAAATTTATTTGAAATTATATTTATAAATTTTCATTTTCTTTTTAGGCTCAACACCTTATTCTCATTTAACTGGACGTGAGGTAATACGACGTGTACCGCAGGGTTTACGACCAGAATTACCCAAAGAAAGTCGACATGAATTTTATAATCTTATGTCACGCTGTTGGCACAAAGAGCCGCATATGCGTCCATCATTTGCACAATCGCGTTTAGAAATAACGCGCTCATTGCATAAATGGGTCGATGATGATTCTGCTGCCTCAGATTATATGGATGTTAGCGGTTTTAGTGAAGATCTTGAGCATGGCGTTGTTTATTTTAATCATCGCATCTCAGAATTTGAATGTGAAATATGACGTTGACTGAAACATTTCCCCTCTCCCCCTTCCAAAATACCAAAACATTATCATTTTTATTTACACAATGCCATTACCCACCAACTAACTAAAAATTAGTATATTTGGCTTATCAGCAGCAGCAGCAGCAGCAACAGCATCAACAAAACATTCACAACGAATCCATTCCAAAGGCACACCATATAAATGTATCTTTAATTCTTAAAAAAACAAAAAGAAAAACAAAAAAAACTATTATCGAAATTCGCGTGCTTTGTCGAGCAGTATTATCTATAATATCTTGTACTATCTCTATCTCTCTCCCTATGCCTTCTATATATATAAATATATATTTTAATTTTCGTAGCGTTACGTTTCGTTATCGATTTCGGTTTGCCAGCGGCTTTGAGAGCTCTTTGTAAATATTTTTATTTTTTTTTTTGTAATTAATTTTGCAAAATGTTTTTTCCATTAATTAATTAATTATTAATTATGATTTTATGATTTTAGTACTTGTATTATTTTTATTTCGTATTGGCGCTACTTGTGCTTAGTTGATATTAGTCACTTAGTTCTTCTAGTCTATATCTAAAAAAAAAACACAATAAAACAAAATTCATCATTTTCTTCGTTAGCCTTTAGCCGAGTTGACTGCACTGCATTGTGACAAACACACACAGATACACACTCACACACTTTTAGTTTTGTTTTTCGATAATTATTTTTATCGCATAGCTTTTAATTTTATTGATTTATTGATATAGATATAAATATAAATATATTAAATATATAAATATAAATATAAAATTATGTATAAATTTATACACATAATTTGTACAAATAAATTAAACACGAAATATAATAATTATATTATTTACACCAAAAAAATCTTGTATTTTTATTTACTATTTAATTTTAAAATTTTTCAAAAATAATTTTTTAAAAATTGAAAAATTTTCATATACACCAAAAAATTCTTTTATTTTTATTTTAAATTTAATTTAAAAATTTTTCAAAAATAATTTTGCTGAAACTTGAAAAATTTCTTTCTAAAAATTCTTTTATTTTTATTTTAAATTTAATTTAAAAATTTTTCAAAAATAATTTTTCGAAAAATTAAAAAATTTTCATTTACGCCTAAAAATTCTTGTATTTTTATATTAAATTTAATTTTAAAAATTTTTCAAAAATAATTTTGCTGAAAAATTGAAAAATTTTCATTTACACCAAAAAATTCTTGTATTTTTATTTAAATTTAATTTAAAAATGTTTCAAAAATAATTTTGCGAAAAATTGAAAAATTTTCATTTACTCCAAAAATTCTTGTATTTTTATTTTAAATTTAATTTAAAAATTTTTCAAAAATAATTTTTCGAAAAATTGAAAAATTTTCATTTACACCAAAAAATTCTTGTATTTTTATTTTAAATTTAATTTAAAAATTTTTCAAAAATAATTTTTCGAAAAATTGAAAAATTTTCATTTACACCAAAAATTCTTGTATTTTTATTTTAAATTTAATTTAAAAATTTTTCAAAAATAATTTTGCTGAAAAATTGAAAAATTTTCATTCACACAAAAATTCTTGCATTTTTATTTTAAATTTAATTTAAAAATGTTTCCAAAATAATTTTTCGAAAACTTGAAAAATTTTCATTTACACCAAAAATTCTTATATTTTTATTTACAATTTAATTTAAAAATTAATCAAAAATAATTTTGCTGTAAAATTGAAAAATTTTCACAAAATTTATTTTACAAAAATTTAATAAAAATATTTAAATATGTAATTCTTCTCCCAGCAGTCTGGCAGCACTATTTTATATCAAACAGCGCTGCCAGCTAGCTAAAATTATTTAAGCAACAATTTTTCATCAACTGGCAACGACAACAAGTTCCGCTTGGAGCTGAACTTGTCGCAGCGCCAGCAACAATCTTTGAATATTAACGATTTTTTTTTTTTTGGCATATTATAAATATCACAAAAATACATAAAAAAAAAAAAAATACTAAAAAGTGCGCTATTATATTTTTTATTATTTTTTCTTTATATATATATTTTTTTATTACCTTGAAAATAAACGTAAGAGCGGAAGTTTGTTGAGCATTGATTTAACATTTCCGAAGCTTGTGAAAAAAAGTTAAACTTGTCTTTATGCATAACTAATTGACTGTCACTAGCTGGCAAAAATAAACGAACTAAATTGCAAGCTGCATGCTAATTAGTAAATATTAGTTAATCACAGTTAAAGTTCAGACATTTTCCTCATGTTGTGCATAAAGTTCATTTAAGGCTAAATTAACATCAATCAGAGGATGTAACGCGCGCATAGATTGTTCACAGTTTATCGCCAGCGAACAAACAGCAGCAGCAGCAGCAGCAACAGAAAGTAAACAAGCAACAACAGGCAATAACAAGCAATAAGCAACAACAACAACAACAACAACAACATAAGTATAGTGTACTTTTGCTGGTAATTTTGCAAATTAGCCAAACTTATTGTGGTTGCTTTTTTTTTTGCTGTGTCTTGTTGTTGTTTTTTTTTTATGGCCACTGACGATGTTGAGGAAAAACAGACGAATGGTAAAATGATTTTAGCTGCAAAAAATCTTGTGAGAGTTAAGTGATTGATGACGCTGCAATAAAATAAAATGCCAGCGATGCG
This sequence comes from Zaprionus obscuricornis, assembly GCA_037044475.1. Taxonomy (NCBI): domain Eukaryota; kingdom Metazoa; phylum Arthropoda; class Insecta; order Diptera; family Drosophilidae; genus Zaprionus; species Zaprionus obscuricornis. The sequence goes on along the minus strand of JBAMBR010003114.1, from coordinate 215,640 downwards.
GTAATATAGCTTAATATGCACATTTACGTATTTATTTATTGTTAAACATTAAAATGCGTATAAACTTGAACGCATTGCGTGAAAATGAAAAGAAATGAATGCAATCGTTTTGCCACTATGCTTGCCAAGAAAGTGTGAAGAAAATTTTATTTTTTAACTGTGGCAATTGAAAGTGTAGCGAGAGGCGCGAGCTAAGAGACGAAAACACATAAAAATCATTTGAATTTTTTTTTTTTATGGTTTACCACTGCACCCCCCCTCCCCCTCCCCTATGCTGCTAGTTAATGATAAAGAAATAACAATAAAAAATAAAATGCATAAAAGCGAAACGACTCAAAGCTTCTCTATGCTGCTCACTTAGCGTTTGCCAAGAAAAAAATCTTGCAGCTCATTAATAGAGCAATAGCAGCAGTTGAAATTTTAGTTCAATCGACAGAAACGAATAGCTTTTGCCTTTAGGGCCAAGTAAAACGAAAGTGCTGCCACAAACTGATGACTGACTGACTAACTGCCTGCTTGCCTGATGGCATGCCGCATGCAGCACAACAAAGCTGCCACTTTTTTGCGCAAATTGATTTATGCTTGTGCTTATACCTAAGGGCTTGACCTTCTGCACAGTTAATCAGGCAATAATTTGCAACAGGTAGTAAATCTAGCAACAAAACACAGACACGAGCTCAAAAACGAGCCAACAGTTTATTTATCTATGTTTTGTTATGCTTCCGTTTATGTTTTAGGGTTTTGCTTTTTGCTTCCTGACCCACTCGCCAAAACTGAAGTAGAAGAAGAAACAAAAGACTTAAGACACGAACTTTGTAATGAGGCGTGAATGAAGCATTCAACGCGCTGCTTAAAACTTCCGCAATACGTGCGAGCTATTTAACTAATTGAATTTTAACGGTTCACTGAACTATTCACTGCAGAAAGAAAGGCAATTAAACAATCGAGCAAAATTTAATGCAAACACGTCGCATGTTGCAAGCAAAGCAAAGGCAACAAAAGCAGCAGCAGCAGTAACAAATAACAGAACAAACCAAATGCCAGCAGCAGCAGCAGCAACAACAGCAGCGTCGCCAGCAGCAAGAGCAACAGCAAGACAAACAGTCACAGCAACAGCAGCAGCAGCAGCGACAGTCAGACGCCTCAGCAAACAGTCTGCGGCGAGTGTTGAAAGCGTTAAGACGTCTGCTAGCGGCAGCTTTGCACGTTTATTATACAAAATTGTTCATGCTGCTGCTCTTCTCTTACTTTTTCTCTTTCAATCGTTGTCAACGCGTATCGTCGCGTTGCTGTCTAGAAAATTCCCCCGCACGCGTGTGAAATCTGTGAAAATTTTGCGTTTTAAAATTGAATCGACACAAAAAGATAAGCAGCAGCGGAGCTTAAGAAGTAAGAAAAAAAAAGCAGCTAAAGAAATTAAAGTGGCAGACATAAAAAGTGAAAATTAGCCGCTTAAAGTGGAGTGAAATAAAGTTGCGTTCTCTACTCTCGCGAACAGGAAATAAAACGGGCCAAAGCAGCATCAAGAGCAACAGCAAGAGCAACAGCAGCAGCTTAACATAAAGTCACTCAGATAGTAAGATATGCAAAAGACAGATACGCAAAGATAGAGAAACAAAAACAAAAACAAAAAAAAAAATAACCAAGAAGTAGCAGAAGAAGAAAAAAATCGAGGTGATTTCTTGCAGCCTCATTTAATAAATTAATCATAAAAATCGAAAATCGAAAATGGAATCTTAAAATGTTTCGATTTTATTTGTTGTTGTTATTTTTTTATTGTATTTGTATTTTTTGTAAGCCAAATATGTGAAATGGAAACAACTTTCTAAATGAAACAAAAACAACAGAAAACAAATAAAACAGCAACAGCAGCAACACAACGCGTCGCCGATTGACGACGCACCAAAAAAAAAACAAAAAAATTTGAATTCTTTTTTATTCTTTACGCCCGAGGAAATTGTGTCAGCTTGTTAAGCTATGCGTGTGTACGTGTGTACGTGTGTCTGTGTGTGCGTATGTGTGCTTAAGTGCTAAAGTTTTTTTTTTCTTGCTTGCATATAAAATCAAGTTCGTTGCCTAAGTCTTTCGTTTAGGGCCGGCAAATTGAATTTTTGTCAGCAAAAGGCGTCATAATTTTTTTTTGCTTTATAAAAATTTCAATAATTTTAATGCATTGACAGAGACAGAGCAGCGTTTAGCTGAATGTTGTCTAGGTCGCTCTGCGGGTTCTGTTTTGCGCTTAAGCTTACTAGGTTAGTCGGTTAGTTGTTGTTGTTCGTGGCAGCCGCAACTTGCTGTCTGCTTATAAGTAGAATTCTCGACGACTTTCTTGCTGTGGTTGTTTCTCTTATTGCAGTTGCTTTAATTTACTGTTGCTGTTGTTTCTAATTGTTGTTGTTGTTGTTGCTGTTTGTTTGTTTTGTTGCAGTTACTGCTTGATGTGTTTTTTGGACTGGCCCAGTTAATTTGCAGCTAAAACGCACGCGAAATTATAAACTAATTAATGTTTGCCAAAGAATTTTGCTGCTAGGTGAAATTGCATTGCTTGAGCTGCTGCTGCAGCTGCAGCAGCATCTCAATTATCTTTCTACATAATGTCTGCAATTTGTTATTCACGAGTATTCACTTTTACCTCTGTTCGATTGCTCGCCCACACATTCACCTGGGAATCAAATGCCAAAATGTTGTGTGGGAATTTTACGCTGCGCCTTATTGGTTTAATTTGATTTATGTTTGAGCAACAGCTACATCATCTTCATCTTCAACTTCATCTTCACTTTCTTTCGTTCATATGCAAAAAAAAAAAAAAAAACCAGAAGCATTGTTGATCTCTTCACTTCTCCTTTTGCTGCAATCAATGGCAATGCCATTGCTTTACTGTACAGGTGTGCAAAATAAATTAAAGACAATGTGCTCAGCAAAGTTGAACTCACGAGGCATGCAACAACACAAAGCTGCTAACTAACGATCATTGCAAACAAAATCTCAGCTCGTTCACAATTGAACGACGGGCGGCTGTGGCTGCAACTGCGAACTGAAGATGTGCAATAAGTTTTTATTTACGTATACACAGTTTTGTTGGCCTTGTGACTTGTTTTTGGCAGCAAGGCTCCTGTTAGTCGTTGTGGTTTTGGTTGGGGGCAGCAACGCCAGCATTATTTACAATATGGCTAATGTATTTTTCAGTTGCTTTTTCTAAACTGTCAACCAGTCGATAGCTTTAAGCCAATGGCAACAGCAAGTTTTCACTTTTCAACTGTGCAAAAGGTCAATGCGTCTGCAACAACAGCAGCAGCAGCAGCAACAACACGATTACTGCAGCTGCAGGCTGTCTGTGTCGTTTGGCAATGCCTTAAAGGAGCTGCTGTTGTTGCTGTGGCTTACCTCGCTGGGGTGTAGTTAGCATTTTGTCGTTCATCTTCAGCTGCCATGCCACAGGCCACAGATGAGACTCAGCCACATAGGCAGCACACACTTTCCATTGCATTCCAGTGGGAGCGAATTTACCTTTTTGCCATTTTAGCTACGATAGACAGCAAAAAAAAAATTAATGAGCATTAAAGTTAAAGTCAAGGGTATGTCATGACGTGTCTGTATAACTGAACAATCAGGAAATCACTTATCCATCAGTGCAACATCAGTCAACAGTAGCAAAAGTTTATTAACCTCAAACATGCAATACACAACCATATGTCATGACACTAAACAACAAAGCATCAACAAAATTCAATATTTCAAATAATTTTTTAAAAAATTTTCTATATTAAATGAAAAAGTGTAGAAAAAGCTGAAGATTTTTAAAAATAGTAACAATTTTATTGAGCAAAAAAAAAAAAACAATTCTAGAAAAATATTAAAAAAAGAACAAATTAAAAAAAAATCAAATATTTTACAAAATTGAAAAATTAAAAAAAAAAAATATGAAAAATAATTTAAATATTTTTTTAGAGCAATGAAAAAATTTATTAAAAATTTCTAGAAAAATATTTCAAATATTTTGCGTGCATAACAATTGAAAAAATAAAAAGCAAAAATTATATAAAAAATAATTTTAGAATATTTTTTAAAGCAATGAAAAAAATTTGTTAAGAAAAATATTTCAAATATTTTGCGTGCATAACAATTGAAAAAATAAAAAGCAAAAATTATATGAAAAATAATTTAAAAATATTTTTTAAAGCAATGAAAAAAATTTGTTAGAAATATGTAGAAAAATAACAAAAAAAAAATTAAGAAGCAAAACTTATATGAAAAATAATTTTATAAAAATTTGAACAGTTGTGAAAGTATTAAAAACAAAATTGAAAAATATTAAAAAAAAAATTTTGTTGTACTTAAAAACAGTGTTGAACAGTGTAACGACAGTTTATTGTTATCAAAGTTTTTGTCTGCGTTTCGTTGCACAGATCAAATGCTTACATAGTTTGTCTGATTTATGACTGATGACTTTGGTAGTCGAGCAACGGCAGAGTCAGCTGCAACAACAACAGCAACAACAACAATAATAACGTCAGGCATAACACTAAAAGCGACACTTATGAGTTGTTTGATGCTTCACGCCTTGTTGAGCACGCGCAGACAACGATAGCCACAATGTGGCGATAGAGATGACTATGAAGATGACGATGACGAAGACAACGTTAAAGACGAAGACGTTGACGATGATATGGCCATGGCAATGGCAATGGCGATTACCTAAAGTCAAAAGCATAGCTAAAGCAGCAGCAGCTTGTACAGTTAAAGTTGCAATTGGAAGCTAAAGGCTGCCGTAATAGCCGCTAGTAGCATGACTTGATTATGTTTATGGCTATGACGCTGACACCACCAATGAATCGGTGGTGCAATGCATGCTACGATTGTCTTGGAACTTGGGCGTGTCGCTTGTCTTGTCTATGCTTTTATTACAATTGTTAATGGCTTTTACTTTCGGCTGAGAGACAAAAACGACAAAACAAAAAACAAAAAACCCTAAAAAAAAAATTCAAAAATCTAAGGCAATGAAAGCAAAAGTTCGTTGCCTAAGTCTTTCGTTTAGAATGCAGAGTTGAAAGCGTGTGAGACGGCATAGCGCAAACAAATTATGTTGTTTTATAATTTCAGCTGTTGTTTTCATTTTATTGTTATTATTATTGTTGTTGTTGTTGCTGTGTTTCTAATCTTTTATTTGTGGAATTTAATTTCGTTATAATAACTGCAATCTGACCGCAACACTTTAATTTTTTTCTTTTTTTCCCAACAACTTTCGTTGTGTTTCACTTTGCAGCACCAGCACCTTCAAAAACAAAAAAAAAACTGAATTGAAACTGAAACTGAACCGAAAATGAAAGCTGGCCGAGCATTTAGCTGCCTCTTCTGGGCGTTGCTCTATTGTGTTTTATATTTGAATTTAATCAACGCCAATGAGGATGAGCTGTTGGATTTTGATTTTACAGATGCCAAAGATACTGCAGATCTTACTGCTGGCATAGATGACTGGCAATTGGAAGATGAACAACAAACGCAACAAGCTGAAAAGAAATTAGAAGATAATATGTTAGATTTCAGTGTAGATCTTGATGAACCAGAACCAGAAAAACAATTGCCACCATTCGACTGGCGTGAGAAAATATTGCGTTCAGCATTATCCAAGGCGCTGACCGATCGTGTGTTGCGTCAACGTTTTGCGGAAGTTATGCCAATACTACGTGTACTTTCTTCACAGCAACGTTTAGCGCTCTCTGCGCTTATCTCAGCACAAATGAATGCAAAGCAGGGCCATGAGCTGAGACTGGATCAGGTGAGTTTGCAAGTTTGCCAGTGATATTAATTACAGTTTTTTTTTTGAATTTTTTTTTATAGGTGCGCATGATGTTTGGCGATGATAAGAAATTATTGTTGCCCATTGTCTTTGATCTGGCAAATCTAGTAAAGAATTCAGCACGTAAATATATACAACTTGGCAATGATTTGGCACAAGCTGCATTCAAAATGCAGCAAACAGTGCAGAAAAGAAAAGATGAATTGACAGTGGAGGAAACTGAACAGGATGATACTGTGGGCACCATTGATGTAAATGATAAACCGGAAAGAGATTCGGCTCCATCACTTGAAGATTTCTTTGAAGAAATGCAATCAGATTTATTAGATCCGCAAATGATTAATGAAGCATTGCAGCCGGCCAAGCCTACAGCTGCCAGCAGCAGCAGCAGCAGCAACATAAGTTCAAGTGCCACAAGCGCCAGCGCCAGCGCCAATCCCAGTTCAAGTTCAAGTCAAAATCAACGTAAACGTGTTCGTCGTTCAACAAATGAATTTGTGCATAAGTTGCCACGTTCCGTTCCCATCTCAGTCACAGAGCAGCAGTTGTTGGGCGGTGCCGCTGGACGCACCATTAAGTTGAACACCACAGCATTTCAGCAACCCAACAATGCAGCAGCACCAGCAACAGCAACAGCTACTCAACTTAACAATGCAGCATCAGCACAGACAACACTTAACACTGACAATTTGACACCTAGCTCCTCAACACAATCATATGAAGAAATTGAAGATTTAGCATTTGCTGGACTCAATGGAACTGTTGAGTTGCCGCTGAACGCTGATGCACGCAACTATCAGCTCAACAATAATAGCAAAAGCAGCGCTGAGGAACCATTGCCCAGTCCTGAAGAATTAATTGCTGGTCCACGCTATCGTCTCAATGGCAGCAAGCGGCATGGACAAAAGATGCCGCCCATTAAACGTAAACGTGTACAAAGCTCATCACCATATGGTCGCAGTCGTCCCAAGACAGCAGCCAGTTCGTATAATCCCGTTGTGGCGCCGCACAAGAAGTGCGAACGTTTTACCAACAATATGTGCATACGAACCGATGATTATCCGCTGTAAGAGATTCAATTAGTTTTGTTTTTGCTCTGGCTTTACTTTTGGCGGTGTGTTATCTGGGTTATCCTGGTTGTACCTAGCTAGACATTAAGTAAAGTTTTCATAGTTCAAGCTCATAGTTTTAGGTTTATTCTAGTGCTATATATATGAAATATTAAGCTTAAATAAATATTATTTATTTTTTGTTCACATTTTTAAATCCTACAAAAATTTTGCACAAATATTTCGGTTTTGGTTATGGTGGCTCTGCTAATTACCACACCCCCTACATCCTCCTCCTCCTCCTCTCTACACATACTGAACAGCTATTTAGCTAAAAACAATCTTCAAACTCTTCACATGCACAATGCAGCGAACAGATCATGGGCAGCATTCGACGTCATAAGAATGCAATGAGTGCACTCTTAGCTGAATTCTATGATAAACCCAATAATAATCTGGAATTTGCTGATGAATTTGATGATTATATTGTTAACAAGAAACGGTGAGTCAACAATTTATAACTGTAACATTTTTACATATACAAATTTTTACTGTAAATTTTACAGACGTGAAGACGAAGGCAGCGCTGGCGGCATGTGCCAAAGTGTTGTGCGCTATGCTCGCCCTCAAAAAGCCAAAGCTGCATCTGGTGAATGGAAATATATTGTGAATACAGGTCAACATACACAGACGTTGCGACTAGAGAAATGCAGGTGAGTTGCTAAAAATATTTACAGTGAAAACTGACTAAAATAGTTTAGTATATCAAAGAAAGTTGAAAAAAATAAGAAAAAAATTATTTCAATATTAAAAAATATTTAATAAAATATAAAAAAAAATATTTTTCAAATTTTAATTATTAAATTTAAAAAATACATAATAAATAATATTTAATAAAATTAAAAAAAAAAATATTTTAAAATTTTTAAAATTTTTAAATTAAAAAATAATATATAAAAAAAATTAAAAAAATATTCCAAAATTTTTCAAAATTGTTTTTGTAATTTTTTGATTTATATTTATAAAAAATTTTGATTTGTAAATATAAAAAATTTCGATTTTTTTTTATTAAAATAAAAAAAAAAATATTTTAACATTTTAAAAATTTTTAAATTAAAAAATAATATATAAAAAAAATTGAAAAAGTATTCCAAAATTTTTCAAAATTGTTTTTTGTAATTTTTTGAAATATATTTATAAAAAATTTTGATTTGTAAATATAAAAAATTTCGATTTTTTTTTGTTTTTTATTTTTTTTTTTTAACTTTCAATTTTTGTTTTTTATTTTTTCTCACTTAATTTTCAAACTTATTTTCATCATTTTAACCATGTAAATTTTAATTTCTTCACTTGCGTCATAATTTAACTTGAAGCAGCAGCTGCTAAAAATAATCAACTTAAATAATAGTTGGCTGTAAATGGTTTTTATTTTTAGTTCATTGGATCATTAGTCACGTATAATTAATCATTCACAAATTAGACTTGGTTTCATCTTAATAGATGAATGGAAAATTTACGCATAGGCTGTCGAAACATTTAAAAATAAATTTGTCAGTTTTCAATTTACATTCGAATTTGTAAAAAGCTGTTGCTGTTGGCTGAAAAGATAAAAAAAAAAAAACTATTAGAAATAATTGAAATTAAAATCTCGCATTAATTTTCTAATTGACATTAATATTGACTTTCTCTTTTTCAATTAGCAATCCTGGCGAAAGCTGCTCGTATTTGGCTCAAACATATCGCTCACATTGCTCTCAAGTCTACAACTATCATCGTCTGCTCAGTTGGGACAAGGTGCGTGGCCTGCATGTGGATATCTTTAAGGTGCCCACATGTTGCTCATGCCAAGTTGATGGCTATCGCCAACAATTTCCGCCATTGTCCTCCATACAAGCTAAGGACTATACGCCAAGCTATAGCAGTGCACATAAGCTTGACAATGGCAATATCAATGGTTATAGCACCATTAATGAGGAAGATCTTGATTATAATGATGAGAGCGATGAGGATGAGTTGGGTTTGAGCTATGCACCATTGAATAATCGTGATAACAATGAGTTGAGCTATTTGGGTAGCAAGAAGGTGCGTTCCAAGTTACCGGCACCTTCTACTGTTGGCCCGTATTTGAGTCCACCGGATGATGATGATCAGTTTGGTCTTGGTAGCAGCTATAAGAGTCATAAGAGCAGCAGCAGCAGCAATGGCGGTTCCAGTTCCAGTTCCAGTTCGAAAAAGTATTACAGCCATGTCAGTCGTCGACGTCCGCAGTACAATGAGCCGAGGGTCGATATGGATTTATCGGATCTGTCACCCAGTGAAACACAGGCCGAACAAGAGGTAAACGTATTTGGCCCACCGCTGGCTGGGGAACAGCCTCGCGTCCCCCTCAAGCGCAAGCGTATTTATTCATCCACCACCCACACAGCCGGAATCGCATCAGCATCAGCAGCAGCAGCAGCATCTGGAACAATTGGAGGAGGACCAGCAGCAACAGCTCGATTACGCATTCCATTATCCAAATCACAGAGCACCGCAGCCACCAGCAGCCTACCAGCCCGCACTGGAACCGCTGCAGTCAGCGACACAGCATCAGCCACAGTTGGGGTCAGTATCAGTGCTGCCGCCCATGCCCACCAAGCAGTTGTTACATCCGGCACAGTTGCGTCATCTAACGCTGCCATCGGCCAGAGTCAACAGCGCTACTACACAAATGGCAAGTCGAGACCAAGGTACTATGCGCCCATCCCGACGACGTCCGTTGCAGCGCCCACCCCAATTACGATCCCCGCCAGCTCAGCGACGACAATACCGACCACATTCTACAAGCAGCAGCAGCAGCAGCATCAACAGCAGAAGCAGCAGCAGCAGCAGCAGTCGACGGCATTTCCACAGCCGTCACATGTAAATACTATCTATGGTGAGAATAGTAGCAGCAGCAGCAGCAGTGGGAATGGCAATGGAACTCGACGCATTAATTACAATTATCATCCCATTATTGATTTCTTTGAGAAAAATCGACGTGCTGAGGCAGCAGCAGCAGTGACGCCGGCGCAAAGCAATGATGCCGACTATGAGGCAGAGGAGTCAAGGCTATTGGAGCAACGTTATCCGCATAGAATAAGTTCTTCGATAGCCACACCATCGTCTGCTGTGGGCATGGGCATCTATCAGCATCCGATGCCAACTTCGCATGAGCGTCGCATAGGCTTTGGTGCTGGTGGTGGCAATTTTGGATACACCAATAATAATAATAATAATAATAACAATAATAATAATAATAATAATAATGATAATGCATGGCAACCATTGGTTGTGGAGCCTTAAGCCTTAAGTCGCATATAACCTACGCCCAACCAAATGACATTTAGCTCCTCCCGCCCGCCTAATTCATTATTTATTTTATTGTATTAACCAGCGTCAATTCTTCGTTTTTCGTTGTGGTCTCCTGATGCTTTAGTTAGTATATTAATTAGTCCTATGCCGACACCCAACATTTTTGCCGTCCTAAATTATTAGGAAATTAATTTTAATTTTATAATTGTCTAGTTATTGCAACTGAATGACGTAACTGCTTAAAAATTTAACAGCATCTAATAATTAATAATTATTTAATTTATTTATTTATTTATTTACTTGTAGTGTATAGCAAACAGTGGGCAGTTCTCTCAAGAGTTTTAGCAATTAAAAACAAAAAAAAAATAAATATATAATAATAATAATAAAAATATTTATTTAAAAATTAAATTAAATATTTTTTTTTTTTTGAATTTAAATAAAATTATTTATTTTCTTACAGAAATTTGTAATATTAAGTTAAACTGTCTATTTGCTGCTTCACTGCTGCGTTTTATTAGCTTTGTTTCATTTCCATTTCGTTTCAGCTTAGCGCAAAACCCAAAAGCTGACAACAATTTTTGTTGCATCTTTTAGGCGCGCACCTTAAATGCCAATCAAAGTCTAAAGTATGTAAATAAAAATTGAAATTTGAATGAAAATTGATACAATTTCAATTCAAGTTCACGTTTAACTAAATTTAAATCAACTCAAAAATATTCATACTCCATACATACTTAATTATATGCAAAAGCTTTCTCTTTGGCCAGTAACACATTATTTATTTATTTCTTGCTTTAGTATAGTTCAAGTTGAGGGTCAGGTAAATGGCAGCACAGCTGCCTACTAATGAGACGTGAGTGCAAAAAAAAAGATGAAAAGAAGAAAGAAAAAAAAATCGAAATAAAACAGAAATAAAAACAGAAATAGAAACATTGAAAAATTAATTTCAAACTAGTTTGCGGCTATCTCTGAAAGTTGCACAAACAGAAATAATAAAAAAATAAATAAAACGCAGCGCTGAAATGTGCCAAACTTGAGAGGTGTTCACATATATGCAAAGTGGGTTTCTAAAGCGAAACGGGCAACGGGATACATAGACACATACAGAGACAGAAAGTCATATACAAGACTTCGTTTATATTCATATCATAGAGATTACCCAGAGCCCAAAGCTAGTGACGGTCGCAAAAGAAAAAAAAAAAAACGACAGCGTGCTTTGACCGGTTATAACATTGAATGTAGCAATTGTTGCAGCTTACAACTTGCAACGTCACTGAGAGTTGCAGTTGCAGTTAGCCAGTTTCGCTTTCATTGCAGCAGCACGAAGAGTCAACGACAACAACGACGATGATGACGAAGATAATGGAGCTAGAGTCGAAACATTTCGAAAAAAATACAGCGTCATCGTGGTGCATGAGAGTAGGAGAAATGAGACGATAAAGAAAAGCGCCAAAAGCGCGCAATCAAACTGGAAAATTGGAAAAATGTTGTGCAAAATTTATAAAGGCGCAATGTTAGCACTATTTCAGCAGCAGTTGCAGACTAACCGTCGATGTTGTTGTCGCTTAGGCAAATTATAAATCAAGCAACGCAAAAAAAAAAAAACACACGCGAAAGTGAAAAGTCTAAAATATATATAAATTTTTCATTGGCCTTGAAAGTGAGAGTGAAAAAGTGTAATGGCGCCACAGCTAAGCATTATTTGCCTCATGCTGCTATTTATGCAGCTAAGTCTTAGCATTAGAATTGATGATAAAACAAATGCAATGACTTCGAATGGTAACTTAACTTCCAATGTACCAACTTATCGTGTCTCTCGACCAGAGCCTAGACAGCCAGCAAAACGTGTGCCACCGCATTTGCAGGATATACGTCCAGGATATGTAGACGATGATGCTGGCGATGTGATACGTATTATTGAGCCACCGCAGCATTTTCAGCAATTGAAACGACTGCGTCAAAGGCAACCTCAACATACAGCAAGCAACCATCAGCCACATACCAAGCAACAGCGGCCACCACAAGCAGCTATAGTCTGGGAGCAACCACGCAAGTTAAGCACAAATCGTGCACCACCACCACCGCGACCTACAAAGTTAGCTGTGCCGACGCCAACAAATACCGATCTCTTGACACAGGAGACACAATATTCACCACAGCTAACAAACAATTTGCAATTGCCAGTGGAAATTCTTGCATCAGTGCGTAAGACTGAGCGTCTATTGCAGCGTCAGCGACAGAAGGTGCCACTTGTGCGACAGCGTCATATACAACGACAAACGCATACAGTAATTGCACAGAAATCTCTGGAGCAGCAGCTCTATCAGCGTGAACAGCAGCAGCGACTGCGTGCAACGCTTAGTCAAGAGCATAAGCGCAGCAAGCGCGTGAAACGTGATGCGACGGCAGCATTGGATAAGACGAAGAGCAACTATGGCGTAGCACAGGGACTTAGGTTAGTGGCACACATTGGTGAACTACTAAGAAATGCAACACGATATCTACCCGATGAGCTGGAACCAAGTGACTTGGCACCAAAAGCATCGCCATTAACTTCAGTGCTGGCAGCGACGTTAAAGTCAACGGCAACGTCAACATCAGCGTCACAATCAACGGAGCTGTGTGTAAACGCAACCAGCTGCGACAGTCGACGACGTCGCCAACGGCTGTTCAAGCAGGGGTCGAAAAAGACAGCTGTGAGGGGGCGCAACTTCCGCAATGAGGCAACCACAACAAAAGCAACAACAACACGACAAACTAACGCTAGACACACAACATCGTCAACAACGACAACGGCAACAGAAACTTCAACAACTTCCGCAACTCCGTTGGCCAGCCGTCTGGTAAACTCACGTAAATCACCAAATAACCGCAATCACTTGCATCTACAGTTACCCCTCTCACCGCGCAGCGATGATTCCGTACTCTATGCGGATGTTATGTCCAATATACGCAATTTGTGGCAGGAGCATGATCTGGCTGTAGCACCACAGTTCATTGCACCTCAACAGGTGCAAAATAATACCGACTATCGTGCATTAAATGTTTATTTACATGAACTTGATCAATTGGCCAAGAAGTTACCAACTGTGGCGCCACTAACTGCATTAAATCAGGAAGAGTTTGCACGTGCTACACCAACACCCAGCTGGTATCTGATTAATAATGAAGGTAAAATCTATGAGACACGTTTGAATAGTAATACAAAACCTACAGCTGCACTATTTCATCAATTTCCTGATTTACCTGAAGAATATGATACGGTGACAACACAAGATTTGGAATAATTGAAGCAGAAGAAATTTCCCAAAAAAAAAAATTAAATTCTTATTGTTATTTATTTCCATAAATATAAGTTAGTATTAATCTTATGCGGACTATCGCAAATATATAAAAAATAAATCAAAATATTTTATTTTATTTTAATAAAATTGAAAATTCTCATAAATAAGTAATTTTATGATATGCTTGTAAATTTCAATAATTCACATTATGTTGTAGTAATAATATTTAAAAGTTCCGCTCATGCCTCCTCATGGCAACGAAAGATTCTGACGGAGCAGCCAAGCATTTAATTTGGCTAATTACAACGCCATACTCATACTCATACTCATAGCTTGTTCTTGGTTAAAGCGGCAATTTAGATAAGCAAACTGGCAATTAGCTTGCTTAAAGCCTCGACAACCCTCGACTTTGCTGTTGTCTTTTTTTATTTTTATTTTTAGATATTGTTGATGTAGTCTGAAAGTGCCGAAACCCATTGTGTTGAACCCTGACCCCGCACAACATAAGAGTTTTGCTGGGAACTACAGCAACAACAGACACGCAAACCATGACTGCAAATCTGTCAACAATTAGCACCAGAAAGAGAAAGATCATAAAATGTTCTCTTTGTGGCCTCGTTACCCAGTAGTAGCTGCTACTGATGAGATGCAAGAGATAGAAGTACAACTTGAATTTCATTTTCTAATATTTTTTTTAATTTTTCTACAGAATTTTAAAAATACAAAACCTGCAAAAGCAAAGTTATAAAATGTCTGGCCGAATAATTTTATACACTTGAAAATTTAAATGAAAAGTTTTTCAAGCTAAAAAAATTTAATTTTTTATTTTATTGCCGATTTTCAGCAAAACTTGTTTTTGGACTGCCAAAATTAATAAAAATAATTTTTTAAAATATAAAATTAAATATAATATTAATGAAAATTTAAAAAAAAAAATTGTTGCTATTTTTTTAAAATAAATTTTAATAAAACAACAGACACGCAAACCATGACTGCAAATCTGTCAACAATTAGCACCACAAAGAGAAAGATTATAAAATGTTCTCTTTGTGGCCTCGTTACCCAGTAGTAGCTGCTACTGATGAGATGCAAGAGATAGAAGTACAACTTGAATTTCATTTTCTAATATTTTTTTTAATTTTTCTACAGAATTTTAAATATACAAAACCTGCAAAAACAAAGTTATAAATTGTCTGGCCGAATAATTTTATACACTTGAAAATTTTAATAAAAAGTTTTTCAAGCTAAAAAAATTTAATTTTTAATTTTATTGTCGATATTCAGCAAACTTGTTTTTGAACTGCCAAAAATTAAAAAAAAAAAATTTTTTTTTTAAATATAAAATTAAATATAATATTGATGAAAATTTAAAAATTAAAATCTGTTGCTATTTTTTTTTTTTAATAAATTTTAATAACTACAGCGACAACAGACACGCAAGCCATGACTGCAAATCTGTCAACAATTAGCACCAGAAAGAGAAAGATCATAAAATGTTCTCTTTGTGGCCTTGTTACCCAGTAGTAGCTGCTACTGATGAGAAGTACAACTTGAATTTCATTTTCTAATATTTTTTTTTCTACAGAATTTTAAATATACAAAACCTGCAAAAACAAAGTTATAAATTGTCTGGCCGAAAAATTGTATACACTTGAAAATTTTAATAAAAAGTTTTTCAAGCCAAAAAAATTTAATTTTATTGTCGATTTTCAGCAAACTTGTTTTTGGACTGCCAAAAATTAATAAAAAAAATTTTTTTTAAATATAAATTTAAATATAATATTGATGAAAATTTAAAAATTAAAATTTGTTGCTATTTTTTTTTAAATAAATTTTAATTAGTTTTCAACTTTAATTTATGCTGTTGACATAGTTTATATATTATAAGTCTTCCTTGACTTTAACCACATGTGGTAGCAGTTATATTTATTTGTGCTGTTTATTTATTTAATTTAATTTTATTTTATTTTTTTTTAATTTCAAAAGCTTTTAATCATTTTTGCATTTTTATCTAGTTTTTATGGGATACTTTGCTTTTAAGTTTCATATTATATTCTATCGTCGACTGTTACATTTTGTGAACTTAAAATGGTCGCATGCTCATTTCCACATTATGTTATTTTACCATTTCGTCTGTAGATTCCTCTGACGCGTTTTATAGTTAAGTATAGTTTTTATTTTTTATTGTTTTAGAATGTTGTTTAGCCACTTTGGGTTAGCAAAAAAAAAACCAAAAAAAAAAAAAAAATTGTCTAATTTATAGATCTTGTATTTTGTATATTATGTGTTGGTGGACTGGCATCCATAAATTAAACTTTTATAAAATTAACGAAAAAAAGGAGGAAAAAAAATAAGAAATAATTTGGGATGCTTGCCGAACTTGTTCCCATTATGTAATCTCAGAACTTTCTCAACGCACATAACCTGAAGGTTTTTGAACCCAAAGTTTCTTGCCAGCATTCACAACATTCACAATTTGTCAGCTAAATCAATTGAAATAATATTGAATAATAATTAAATGAGTGTAGAGCATCATGTGAGGATGATTTTTGGTACTCCAATACTTCAATTGCGACATTGACCCCACTGACCGAAAAGTGAAAAATAAATAAAGAAAAAATAAAATACAGAGACAAAACTGAGACTTTAAGACTTGGATACTTGGTTACTTGAATACTTGACGACTTGAAGATATATACGGCCTAAGGCAGAGCTTTTGTATGTAATTAGTAATCGGTCATGCAAGAAATAGTAGAAGCAGCCCCCGCTAGGCCCCAAGGTACAACAAGTTTGCCATGAGCAACGCTTCATTGATAATCTGTCGTATGAATGTGTGGGTGTTGGGCTACGGGGTTGCAAGCAGCAAGCACGGGTCATTGTTAAAGATACACGCAGCAATAGTCTTTTACAATTTCGGGGCGGGGGGAGAAACTTTTTCGTTGTAAGCAAATTTAAAGTTAAACAATTGTTTTGTCGCTGCGCTTTGATGGGCGACGTTGCAAGAATCGTTTTTTGGCATTATATAAAAACATGCAGTACGCCACTAGCATCAGTCAGTTGTTGTACAGTTCAAGTGGCATTTACAGCAGCAAATAAAATAAAATGTTCAAGCTACGCTTTATCTGCTTGCTCTTAGCCTGCGCCTTGTTTGCCCTAATGCTAAATGTAGCACAAGCTGCACCCAAGCCACGTCCACAGGAAGAAGCTGGCGCTGACTTGGAGGCAGGCGCAGAGGCTGAAGAAAAGGATTTAGATGGTGCTGCATCACTTGGCTATGGATATTACTCATCGCCCTATTTGGGTGGTTACTATGGTGGCTATGGTGGTTATGGTGGCTACTGGCCACATTACAGTGGCAGCTACTACAGTCTAGGTAAGTTTGCTTGTATGAAAAATGTGCTGAGTGCCTGTTAAATATTGTATATAAATATTTCAGGCTATCCTTACTATGGTGGCTACTATGGACTACATCATCATCATGGACATTATGGACATTATTATTAAATGGCAGTTTTTAACAATTTTCTCACATTAGTTTCTAATATTCTCATAATTATGCAGCGTTCTTGACCAAAGTCTTTTTTTTGCAACGCGCCACTTAACTATTGTAGTTTCTTTTTTTTTCTTTTGCACACTAGCAACAATTTATGCGCAAGGATAATTGCTACAATTAAGCAGCAACAAAAAAAAAAAATATATATATATAAAAAAAAATGAAACGAAACACAATAGAATTAATATTATGAGCGTTTCAATTTTTTGATGACTACTAACAACTATTTCAAACTGTCGCTCTCTGTCTCTTTCTAGCTTACTATGTTTGTCTGTTTGTGTATTAAACATGCTATAAAATCTAATGAAATGCTATATAGAATCAGCCCCGTATCACTTCTACATTTAAATGTATTATATAATTAGTATTAGACCATCATAAAAGCATAGTAAATCGTTCAAAATAAAATGCTAAAATATATAGAAAAACAAAAAAAAAAAAAAAAAACTATAGCGAAAAGTATAAATCAAAACATTTGAAATTCAAATAGATTTTTTTTTTTGTGTTTTGATAAATATTTGCTTTATGGGCAGTGCAGGCATAACATGAAATCAACTTGCTTTAATTAACTGCCTGACAAACTACAAACAAATTGAAAAGCATAAATTAAAATTCTATTCCCTGTCGAAATGAAATAAATGTTGTGACAGGCGCACAGCATAAGCTAAAAGTTGAAATCAAAATCAAAGTCGTAGCTAAAGTCAAAGTCGAATGTTATATTGCTCATCTTGTATGCAAATGTTCTACACATGATCCCCAATTACTATGGTAAATAGTTTGTCACGCAATATCAGTAGCAGCAGCAGCAGCGCTTGCGATTACTATTGCTACTGTTGTTGATGTTTCACGCAGCGTATGCGTAATTTATGAGCATCATAAACTTATCAAACGCTGCTCTACAGTCATTTGGAAAACAATGTGTATGTCTCTTTGACGCAGCTGTCAATGTTGTTGTTGTATGTGTCTGTCATCATCAGCATCAACTGCTGTCAAACTGCAGTAAAAGGTCACGGAAGTGCTGCAAAGATTATATTGCGACAATAAACGTTTGATTTTGATGCTGTGATTGCTGACAAAGAGCAAAAAGACAAAAAAAACAAAAACGCTTTGCATAAATTAATCGATACTCTGTACTTATATTATATCCGATTGTAGAGAATGAATGATAAATGATTGATGAAATTTATGTTAAACCTTGCAGACGAAAAATCAAAAATCATATAATTGACGACTGATAAACTAAGCCAAGAATCTTTCAATACGTTATTGACCTCTAGTCTAGCATAAATATATATAATATATAAATGAGCTTAACAGCACAACTTGCTGTTTTTTTTGTTTGCTTTATAAATGTCATTATCAAGAACGTTTCATCGTATTCATCATTCGTAATCATTTTCACATTCGTATTCATATTCATATTCGAATTCGAATTTGTTTTCGCCTTTGTATATTCAGATTTTTGCAGACAATGCTTTAAAATTATTGGCTATTAAATTATCATTTGATGTGTGGCGCTCACGTTTCTCAGCCATTGTTGCTGCTGCTGCTGCTGTTGTTATTGTTATTGTTGATGTTTTTCTTTTGTTGTTGAAGCGTGGCCAAAAGTGCGACTTGTTAAATATGAAATTTGCTTATTTATCATAATTTTAAATATTCGCCAAAAATAAAAAAAGAATTTTTTTTTTTATTTTTTTGCTAATAGCTATTAAAATATTTTTCATTTTTTTTTTTTTTTTTTGTTAAAATTTTTTTTAATGAATATTCAGAATGTTAATCTTTTAGGCTTGCCGCCAAATTTGAGTTTAGCATTAATAAACTTGTTTTAAGCTATAACTATACATATTATTAAGTGCTTTAACAATTAGTTTGAATCAATCAATACGCGAGTCATAATTCATGAATAACTAAGCAATTTAGTGGTTCAAATATTTCAAGTGCATGACTTGAATAATATTCGATTGATATATTTTCATTATCTTTGTCTTACAATAATAATAATGTCGAATATCATTAACAATTGAAAACAATGTAATAAAGCAGACAAGCAAATTGTTCAAAATTTCCATAAAGTCGCTAAACAAGTAAACAAAGAAAAAGCTTTAAAAAAAAACAGAGAAAAAAAAAAAAACATGATGAATTTCTAATACGCTTTGACGGCGGCAAAGAAACAAGTTTGACATATAAAAATTTAAGCTATGTTTTTTTTGTAACTATTGTCAAATTTAGCTTAAGCTAAGCTTGAAGATGTTTTGCTTAGACAAAGTGCATGTACTCTGCAGCGTAAGTGTATTACCCAAAAAAAAAAAAAAACAAGTAAGAAAGTTATAGTCGAGTGTGCTCGACTATATAATACTCGGTGTCCAAAGTTGCATTATATATTTATTTAGCTCGTGCTGCGCACTTGCCAATTTTAAGTTAATATAAAAAAAAAAATTAAAAAAAAAAATCGTCTCGGGAATCGAACCGCGGACCTCATGCACGCGAGTTCAACCCTCTAACCACTGAGCCACGCTCTTCACAAGTGTGAGAAACACTGAGTAAATGTTGCCGTCGTTTGGGGTGAGAACAGGAAGCAAGCGTACGACGTTATAGAGACGCCTCTCAACTTTTGAAATTTGAAATGTGTATAACTTCCATGTTTATTATCCGATCTGTACCAAATTTGTACACAACGTCCAGATAAACATATTCTAACTTTGTACCAAAGTGCTGTAGCTTGTCTGGGTGTGTGCTTGATGTGTTCAAAATCGTTTCTATCGATTTGTGGAGGCGGAGGGGGGCGTGGCAAAAATCCAAAATAAACTTGATCTGCCTGCAAATACTACAAGCACGTTGCAAGAAAAATGAAGTCTCTAGCTCTTATAGTCTCCGAGATTTGTGTGTTCATACGGACGTACAGACGGACAGACGGACATGCT
Source organism: Zaprionus obscuricornis (assembly GCA_037044475.1). Taxonomy (NCBI): domain Eukaryota; kingdom Metazoa; phylum Arthropoda; class Insecta; order Diptera; family Drosophilidae; genus Zaprionus; species Zaprionus obscuricornis. Next base: position 195,700 of record JBAMBR010003114.1, on the reverse strand, counting down.
CCAATCGACTCGGCTGTTGATCCTGAGTCAGAATATATATACTTTATGGGGTCGGCCACGCCTCCTTTATGGGTGTTACATACATTTGCTCTTGTCACTAACCCAATATACTCTTGATACCCAATGGGCACCGAGTATAAAAATTACTGTACAGTCATACACAAGCATGTTTCAAATTTCCGTTTAATGTTTGAAAGATATTGTATTTCTTTTTTTTTTTTTGATGTTAATGTTTGTGTAGCTGAAAAACGTTGAAGCAGTCTTGAGTTCAAGTGCATGACCTAGAGGACGTTGTCTGTGTGATCTTTAATTGAAAATCAATCAACAATTGGATTTATTTATTTCTTTGTTTAACTATTTGTTGCGTAGGTTTCATTTTATAACTCAATTAGACGCTAATCGCATCGTTAGCGCTGCGTTGAGCATTTGATTGATACTAATGCTGCTGCTGCTGCTGCTTGATGTTGATCCAATTGCAATGCTGCCTCTGTCGTGCTCGTGCTAATGCTGCATTTATCATAATGCAATCAGCCCTCTGTCTGCAGTTATGGAAATTTTCCAATTAAATAACAATAAATAAATAAATAAATATTCAATCTATATGCATAGTGGCATTAACTGTTTAAAGTCAGCTTATCGTTCGTAGTTTCTGTTGCAATGCATTTTTTTTTGTGTTTTGTGAAAAGTTCCTGTTACGACAAGTTTTGTGTCTTAAGTCTTTCGTTTTTGAGACTGCTTAATTGATATGTGCTACACGTAGCACAGCAACAACAGCAACAAGAGTAATATGAGCGGCAGCTGCTATGCAACTTGTAAATATCTGTAACTGCCACCAAGGACATACGCAGCACTGGACATACGCACTTGAACCTCATCCTGTGTCTATATCTTGAACAGTCTTTCTGTCTGTTTGACCCTCAAAACTGGCCATTGAACTGGCCACAAACTTGTTTCGCTTTCCGTTCGTTGCGGCAATTTGGCGACTTTTGTGGTTAGTGCCAGTGCCAGTGCCAGCAAAGTGAGCTGGCCAAGACCTGCGGTTCGTCTCACACGCTATCTCTCTCTCTCTCTCTCTTTTGGTCATGCCAAATTCATTTAAGTTGTCTTTGACCTTGCATACTGATCTTTCATGCGATCTTCATGTGTGAATGGCAGCACCACAGGGCGCGCGCGCACTACAAATATCTCGCATATGAGTCTGTCTAGCTGTATCTATGTGTGTGTCTCTGCATGTGGCATGGTTCTGACCATTTTAGTTACACCCCCGTTCTTTCCGTTCATCTTAATTATCTATATATATGTGTGTCCCATGCTCGAGTTGGCAAAAGCAAGGGCAATCAATTGTGCCCAGCGAGCTCTAAATGCATCCGACCAGAAACATTTGCCCAAAAAACCAAAACAAAATATTCTTCTCTCGTAATTTTTATTACCAAAAGCAGACAAAAAAAAAAAAGAAAACAAAAACCCAAAAGTCAAGCGCTTTAATTAGCTTTTAACTTCCGCAACATTTGCAACATTTGCGTTAAAGAATGTGTTTCATTTGTTCTGCTTGTCTGACATAGTAGTACAGCATAATATACATGCATATGTATATATTCATCTACTTATTTATCTAACGTTTAGCTATATCTCTTAGCTATACACTTGTGGGTGCGTTTCTTTATACTTTGGTTTTTTTTTTTTTTTTTTTTTATATGTAGTTAGTCCCGCAAGTGATTTATTAACATGCTGAAATAATATTCATAAATATATTTATAGCATTTATTTTGATTTACGAAAATCATTATAAAGTAGCTTTAATTAAAAATGCTTAAACGTTATGTGCGTTCAGTGAGCCATATAATCAGAAAAAAAATATATATAAATTTAAATTTAGCTCAAACACTTGAAGAAGGAAACGTAGAATGAGTACAATAGCTGAGAGAGAGATTTGAATCATTTATTTTGCACATTTTTTGGCACATAGTTTTGCATTGAAAAATCTTTAATCGTATTTATTATTATCACAATCTAAATCATAATACTCATTATTTTGCGCCAGTTTTTTTTTGTTGACGGGAAGCTTCATTTTCTCAAACACCAGTCCATGAGTTATGGTCATGGCTTAGCGACAGTAAAAAAAATTGAATTTAATAAAAATAAAAAAAATAAAGCAACGACGACGACGACATCATTGCCACAAAAGGCTGCTGCAATTTAGAAAGGCAGAATTTATATATATATATATGGAGTCTATATAAAATATTATCATCAAAATCCTGTACATTGGCTGAGCTTAAGGTCATTTATATGTAAAGTGCTTTAGACTTTCAAAAGAAACTGAATGAGATTGAGATTGAGAATGAGCAGTAAGAACAGAGCAGAGCAGAGCAAAGCAAAGCTTTACAAATCGATTTTTTTTTATATATATTTACTTCCTCGAACTTCTCTCGTATGAACAGAAACAGGATCATCAGCACACACACATTGCGTTCTGACACTTTTAAACGATAATTCATTGTGAAACCGATGACGATGTTACTGATTCTGATGCTGTTACTGCTGTGACCTTGAAGCAAAAGTGCAAAAAAAGATTATTGCTGCTGCTGCTGCTGTTGTTGCTTTTGCTGCTGCTGTTGTTGCTGTGTAGGATGTATGTAATTAAGTTGAACTTGTTATTGTTGCCAGTTATTTGTGGCCGTTACTGTGCCTGACTTTATGACCGCAAAGAAGGGGAATATAACAAAAAAAAAAATAAATAAAAAAAAAAAACAGAACAGCAGAGAAAAGTGAAGAGCAGAGAATTATAATAGCCGGACAATTCGACCAGCAAAATCGTTCACAAAATGCTGTTATAAATTAAACGTTCACATCAATAATTTTGTCATTTATAACTATTTGTCGCTCAAATTCAATTAGTTCTTATTGCACTGCTTTTTTACTGACAATATAAATAAATATATATTTATATATTATCTACTGTGTGTGGCAGTTAAGCTTAATGATTGATTAGCACCAGCAACATTGACTTAGACTTGAGACTTGTAATGCTTAAACTGCATTTTAAAATTCATATATATATTTTTCAGCTGATGAATTATTAGTGTATTAGAGTGTCGATCATTTATGTTTGTGTTAGCTTTCTTTAGCTGTCAGCTAATTTATTTATTATATTTATTATATCATTTTACATAAATATTAAAAAATCAACAAAGTTTAATGAACTGTTTTTTTTTTTTCTCGCTGTGGGTGAAAATTCATTGTCGCTGAATCATTTGTTGCTGCTACTGTTGTTGTTATTGTTGTTGTTATTGTTCATGCATTGTAATGTTTATATTTTGCAGTCTTAACAATAATATTAAGTTTTTTGTATGCCATAAGCGAAATTGTCACAGTTTGTCAGCCAAGTCATCCCATAGCAGCAGTGCGTCAACTGTTGAAAAACCATAAAATCGACAACATGAACTTATTATTTATGCGTCAAGTTCGTTGAGCATTTTAACTAGTTAGTTCTACAATATATATAGTTGTGATTACGTACCAGGCATCCAGACTATATAATCGATATTTATTTGGAATGCATACAAATAAGTTTTTTAGCACAAACAGCTGAGAACCTGTCCACTTAGTTTAAGCAATGTTGCTGCATAAATTGTGCAATTAAAATGCTTATAAATTTTTTTGCTTTATTTTTTTAACGTATTTTCTATAAATATTTAAAAATTGATTTCTTGCGCTAAAAAAAATATATATATATATTAGCAAGTCGGGAGCACATCCAGTTCTGGATTAACTATATATATATATATATAATTCTTAATTTGTCTGTCTAATACTTAGTTTATTATTATTATTTTATGAATATATTTCTTTAATTTTTTTTATTTTTTTTTTTTTAATTATCATTTGTTAAATTGACGATTTGAGTTCAAGTTGTTTGCTATTAATGGCAAATTTGATTTGATTACTGCAAAACATTTGAAAGTTGAAATACTTGAGAGATGTTCACAGCAAAATCATACACATAATTGTATAAATCGATGTTTCATTTATATGCGTATCTTCCGGTTGTTCAAACAAGAAAATCGACAAAAAAAAAATAAAAACAATAAAAAAATAAATATAAATAATATTAATATTAATAATTGAATATCTAGTAAATTAACGAGCTGCGAACACTGAAAACTACAACCAGCATATTTTTTTTTTTTTTTAATTTTTTTTTTGTTTTAATTTTTGATTACTTCAACGTTGTTGTTGTTGTTGTTTTTTTTGAGATTTATTTTTAGGGTCTGAAATCCATTTAATGATCGATTACACGAGCATAATTTGTCAGATAAGAAGGTATTAATGAATGAATGAAACAAACATTAATTAACAATTAAACTAAGAGTCACGAGCAAGGTTTTTCTAGAATCTGAACTCAAATAACATTGGCAACACGCTTTTGATGCATTTGTTGTTGTTTTTTTTTTTGTTGGGGTGCAGTTTTAGGTTCATTTATATTTTGAATCTGATCTGATCGAATCAAATGATTGATGAAACTTCACAAATCAATTGCCTCTTTTTTTATGTATATATATACTATATATAGTTTATCGATTAATAGACATTGCAAAAATAAAATAATAGACAAACCCTACTATAATTTATAAGATCGGTCAGTAAGTAAGTGAACATCTAATTTGATGTGGAACTGAATTTAAGGTCAGACACAAGTTGAATAAGCTGATTTTGAGCATAAAAATAAAATAAAAAGTGAAAACTCAAGTGAAACAAATAGTTTCAAAATTCGTTTTGGGGCAGTTCTCCAAGTCAGCAAGTCAGCAGAGTCAGGGTCAAACGGTAGCAAACAAACAAGAATTTCATGTTGTGACTCGGCAAATATAATATAACATACATATATATGTTGCCCATTGCTGTTGCGACTGTGGCAATAGGTAAATCGATTAGCAGGTGTCAACTGTGGCAGGAAACCGCAACAATTGATGATTGCTCTTGAAATGTTTTCTGCAGCTTCCAGCATAGCAGTAGTAGTAGTGGCAACAAGTAGTGACGCTTCTACTACCAGAACCACCAGCTGCACGACACGCATGCGTTTATCATATACAAATTTGACTCGAAGTCGTTGTCGTTGTCGTTGTCGAAGTTGTTGGCCGAACAATTTTGCTGCTGCTGCTGCTGCTGTTAACGTCGGCATCGGCTTTTCGCGTACTCTTATAAATAAGCCGTGCGTCGGCGCAGTTTTTGTTATTTGAACTTCAAATCTGCTCGAGTTCGTATCGTCTTTTGTCTCGCGTTGTGTCGTCGTCGTCATCGCTAGCGAAACGCGCGCGATTTCTTAGCGACTGTTTTTATGACTGTGTGTGCTTACAAGTGGGTAGAGGTGTTTACCATAAACAGATACAGATACAGATACAAAAACATTGTGTTATATAGAACAAAAACTTATATGTAAAAAAAAAAAAAAATCATTAAAAAAAAATATATAAAATAAAATAAAAAAAAAAAAATTAAATACAATATTTTGTTGTATATTTTTAGCTGCTGACGCAAGTGTTTACTATACTCTATACTCTAAGCACTAAGTATAACTGATACAAAAACAATAACGTATTGATTGCTCGCGTTTCTTGCAACATCTAAGTCAAGAATGAAGATGGTAAGTTAAATACAAAAAAATAATTGAAGTATACTGCTTGCCACATACATGTGAAAAAAACAATCGAATAATAACAATATCTGTTAAGGGCTTAAAGCATACCATAAGATATACACTATACACTATGCTAGAATCTATTTATGCATGTTAAAAAAGGGTTCACACTTTTTTGAGGTGCAGTTGAAGTTAAAACAGTTACAGCTGTTACACTCTCAGCTAAGAGCAACTGCTTCAACTTCAACTTGTCTGTCAAACAAAATTGCTCAACCGAACCGAAGACTGTAAGACTGTAAAAAAAAAAACAAAGTTTCTAAAAAAAAAAAAATAGCGACAGCAAAAACAAACAACTTTACGAGTACTCGTCGAACTCTTCGTATTTGCATTCACATTCGCAGTCGCATTCGCAGTCATAGTCGCATTCACATTCGCTGCTAAAATTTACATAAACGGCGCTACAATTGAAGAAAATCGCTGCATGTACAACAAATAAAATAACAGAAAATTGAAAACAGAAAAAAAAAACTTAAAAAAAAAGAAAAAAATTTTACAGGTGGCAAGACTGTGAACAGGAACGCGACCTGCCACAACTGTCATTGGGCGTTGCATTCACTATGATTTAGTTGATGATGATGATGATGATGATAGACAATAATAATCAAAAGCACAAAAAAAGAGCTGACTAAGTGATTTCAAAAAAAAAATTTATCGGATGAGCAACCGACCGGAAACACACATAAATGTGCACAAATTTACTCAAAATATATTCACCAAAAACGCTAACCCTTTCTTATTTATGATCACTTAGCATGCTTCACGCTCTGCTCGCGTCTTAGCATTAGCACGTGTTCTTGGCCTCCAGGCAGTTAGCTAAAATTAAGACTGAAATTCAACTGATGTGTGGCAAATGATTTGCCAACAAATTTGTTACGACCATCGACCACCGGCCACCGGCCACTGAATACTAAACACTAGTGACTACTGAGCAACGACAACGTTGCGTATGCGCAATGTGCTGAACTTCACAGTCAACGATGCGCTGCTTCAATGAATTATAGCGCAGCAGAACAAAATTTTATTGCTGTTGCTGTTACTGTTGTCATGTTGAGCAATTGTAATTAATGCCAAACTATAACAACAGCAACACTAAAACTAACACCATGAGCAACATTTTCTTCAAGGTCGTCATCGCATAGACATAAACCTTTTCACACGCCTCAATTGTGACAATTAACGCGCCTCATACTTGCTGTTTGTCGCCGTTATTGTTGCTTGTTTTTCATTTTTTTTGTCGCCATTACGCATTGTTGTAAAGAAAAAAAAAAAAAAAAAAAAAATGACTCGTCGTGATTTAACAATCAGATTCTCTCCGCACGCTCCAATTGTGGGTGCAGTTACGCAAATTACAGAATTATGCGACCTGAAATGAGTCTGCAAAAAAAAAAATGTTGTTGTTGAAAATGGAATTTCATAATATTATAATTTTAAACCATATATGTAAGATGAACTAAATAATTACAAGATATGCTTAATAGTTAGATTATTAGATGAAAAATCTTAATTAAAGAGAAACAAAACGGAAACATCTATAACGTAACTATCGTAAAAAATATCACATGTCTTTGACCAAATTTTTCGAGAATATTTCCAAATCTAGTAAATTAAATAAAATAACATCAGCTAGAAAAAAACAAAATATATATTTTTTTTTTTTGCAGCGTACGCCTTCTACTGACGGCACGTTGAGAATTTATTATATGACACCTGAGTCATAGCCATATATGTATGATCTGTGTGTGTGTGTATAAAAGAATATTATGATTATTGTTTTTATTTGTAAACTTAATTGGTTTTGTGACTTAATGGTCAACATATCATCGCAAAAGTTGAGCTTATTTCAGTCATTTATATGTTTTTGCGAGAACTGTGAACTAAAGATCAGATCAAATGACTTAACTGAGGAAGCAAACAGATAGATCTAAGTATTTTTATTACTTGCAGCAACAGCTGCACTTTAGAAGAGACGATTAAATGCGACAGAACTCGACGGATGAGTTTTTTTTTTTTTCGCATATTTTTTTTTTGTTTTTTAGAGCTGACAGTTGACAAGCGACCTGAGTGAAGTAATGATTGTGGCCCCGGTTTGATGTTATTATGGAGTGGCAGTTGTTAGTTATAGTAGTTGCTGCTACTGTTGTTGTTGTTGTTCTTGTAGTTGTCTTTATTACAATTAATCAAAAAAAAAATTCTGAATCTGTTTGCCGCCTTGTCTTAACTCGTCAAAAAAATGCCGTCGCGTGGGAGTTGAAAACTATATACATTTTTTTTTGTATTATAAAAAATTTATTTAGTTGAATTTCTTTGTTCAATTGCTACCAATGGGTTTTTTTTCTTCTTCTTGTTGTTGCTGTTGCTATTATATTTTTTTGATAGCTTGTCGTTAGAATTTTATGGCTCTTAAGATCTTGCTCATTCATGGCGGCATAAGTTCTATTTTTGGCACTAGCAAAAAACTGATGTGCTTCAATTTAAGTACTAAAAAAAAATTCCGGGTTCAATTTTGTGCGAAAAAATCTAACACCAAACGCCAAAAAGCGAAACTTGTTTGTTTTGCCACTCAGCAAATAATAATATATCAGCTTAATGGCACCGATTGAAGTTATAACATAAAAAAAAATGAATGCAACATTTCATTTCAATGGCATGTTATGCCGAAGCGATTATACTCTTATATAATCTGTCTTTAAAATCGACAGAATGACACGTTTTTATTCTTTTTGTTACAAACATCGTGAGCAGTATGTTAATACTTCATTATGTCTAGAGTATAGATGTATATGTATAAAAAAAAATTAGTTTAAAATGAACGCAACAAATTTGTTTTCTCTTGTCTCAAGGTTGACAAAAAAAAACTTGTATAAAATTAGTTTTTTTTTTTTGGCAATTCGCTGGCTTCCAATTTAGATAAATCCAACAGTTTTTTTTTTCTACTTTTTTAATTAATAGAATCGCTTGATTTGATAAATAGAAAAGTTCTTTGAACTGGTCTCGGTATCATCATCAGTCCAACTACAAGCATAAATAAAAATAAAAATTCCGTATTACATAAGATCATTAACACTTGCGGCTATTTAGAACATTTATTTGTTTTTTATTTTTTTTTATTTTTTTTTGACTTCACAAACTTCTAACTATCGTATGCTAATTGCAGATGTGCGCTGCTGACATTGAGATTCATATACTATATAAAAGTCAATACAATATGTATTACGTTAAGGCAGCAGCTACCAGTTTTTTTTTTTGCTGCCCCAATAAGTTGAAGATGCTGCTTTATGACATGCGGGCTTGTCCATTTGTTCAAAGCAATAGGCTTATAATTAATGTACAACTTGTTATTGGGGGGGACAGCATTCCATAAGTGTAGTAAAAAAAAAAAATATATATATATATGTAATGCGTTTAAATGCTTTTAACTTATTAATCAATAATAATTTAAAAAAATGAAAACGCGTTAATTGACTTCAACAAAACTAACTAGTGACCCAATTAGCCAAGTAACATATTAGGGTTATACAAAAAAAAACAACCAACAAATACAACAACAACAAAATGAAAAAAAAAAACAAAAATATTGGCAATAATTTTGACCATAGGCAAAAATTTCATTGAGTCAAATATGTTGCGGCTGGCAATAATTATATGCGGAAATTTGTTCAAGCCGATTAAATACACTGTTAGAGATGCCCATAAAACGACTTTGCTAGAAATGTGTTGAAGCTGTCAGATAGCTGTCAAATATAGAAACTTTAACGATTGACCTTTGCTTGTAGTATCCATTGACTGATGATCATTATCACTAAATTTATTTCTTTTTACCTTTTTCTGAGTTTCTTTTTTTTTTTAATTTTTCTGTTTTCTTCTTTTTTTTTTGCAGCAACTTCGTATCTTGTGCCTCGTTCTGGGCATTATGGCCGTACATGGCTACAGTGCATATCCACAGGAAATTCACCTACAGGTAAGTATATAATATATAATTATTTTATATATAACTAAATAAAATATTTTTACATGCAGGGTCTAAGCAACGATGTACATTCACAACATGGTGGCTATGATTATCCACAACCGAAGGTTCCATTCACAGATGGATATTCATATCCTCCACCATCGGTACCTTTTCCACCACCGCAGCCAAAAGGATATGATTACCCTAAACCAGCGGTTCCATTTCCACCACCAACTAGCGCACCACTGCCCAAGGTAGTCAAGCCTGGATATGATTATCCACGACCAGCGATACCTTTTCCACCAGAGCAGCCAAAGTATATTCCACCACCACAGCAGACCATAACGCCAGTGCAACCGAGCAAAGGATACGATTACCCCAAGCCATCGATTCCATTCCCACCACCAACTATTCCGACAAGTCCACCACAGCCAAAATACTTGCCACCTCCGAAACCAACTAATCCACCACAGCCCAAAATAATTGGTGGATATGATTACCCGAAGCCAGCAATCCCATTCCCACCACCAGTTCAACCCACCAATCCACCACAGCCTAAATATTTGCCACCCGTTGTTCCCACAAGCCCACCACAGCCAAAACATGTCGGCTATGACTATCCAAAGCCCTCAATTCCATTCCCACCACCAGTAGTACCAACAAAGCCACCACAGCCAAAATACTTGCCGCCCGTTGTGCCGACTAGTCCGCCTAAGCCCAAGTACTTACCACCCGTCGTACCAACGAGTCCACCTCAGCCGAAATACTTGCCACCCGTCGTACCAACCAGTCCACCACAGCCCAAGTACTTGCCTCCTCCACAGCCTAAACATCAGGGATATGATTATCCCAAGCCATCTATTCCATTCCCACCAGTTGTACCCAAAAGTTCACCCAAGCCACAATATTTGCCACCACCAAAACCAACCAGTCCACCTAAGCCACAATATTTGCCACCTCCACAGCTCAAACAGCAAGGATATGATTACCCAAAGCCATCAATTCCATTCCCACCACCGGTCGTAAGACCCACTAGCCCACCACAGCCAAAATACTTGCCACCAGTTGTGCCAACTAGTCCACCACAACCCAAATACTTGCCCCCTGTGGTGCCGACCAGTCCACCTAAGCCTAAATACTTGCCTCCCGTTGTACCGACCAGTCCTCCTCAACCTAAACACAGCGGTTATGATTATCCCAAGCCATCAATTCCATTCCCACCACCAGTAGTACCAACAAAACCACCACAGCCAAAATATTTGCCACCCGTTGTGCCAACTAGGCCACCACAGCCCAAGTACTTGCCCCCTGTGGTGCCAACCAGCCCACCACAACCCAAGTATTTGCCTCCTCCACAGCCTAAGCATCAGGGATATGACTATCCGAAACCATCAATTCCATTCCCAGCACCAACAAATCCACCCAAACCACAATATTTGCCACCACCAAAACCAACCAGCCCACCACAGCCCAAGTACTTGCCTCCTCCACAGCCTAAACATCAGGGATATGATTATCCCAAGCCATCAATTCCATTCCCACCACCACCATCACCACCAGTCATCACAAAATCATCACCCAAACCACAATATTTGCCACCACCAGTACCAACCAGTCCACCACAGCCCAAGCATGGTGGCTATGACTATCCTAAACCCTCAATTCCATTCCCACCACCACCATCACCACCCAAATATTTACCACCACCAGCTCCAGTGCCCAAGAGTGAAGGTTACTCATACCCGAAGCCGGCGATCGCCTTCAACTATTAGGCTCGTTCCTTGCCCTTGTCATCACTTATTAATTGACACGATTGCCTCTACGTGCCCATAGGAACTTACGATATTGAATAATTGTAATTAACTATAATAAATTTATTTAATATTTAATATTAATGATGTACCTGAGTCCACATCTCTGCAATGTGGTCTCTGCAATCGAATTTTAGTCATTAAAAATATGTTTATGAAATTTTTTTAAATTACGCAAAATCTGCCTAAATAAAAATGAACGATGTGAAATTTTGTAATCTGTTAGTATTTACTCATAACTATACAGAGAGAGAGAGAGAGAGAGAGAGAGAGAGAGAGTATTTTAAGCCAGTTAATAACATAATAAAACGCAAATGCTTATTTTCACAAATTTAATATGTCTGGAATTTATTTTTTATTGCTTTTAAGTGCTTTCTAAATGTTAAAATAAAATAAAATAAAATAAAAATAAAATTAAATCACTGAAATTAGTATAAAGTGCTCTGCTATGCTGAATAGTAATCGCATTTTCTGTTTTCTATAAAATTGTTATATTTATTTTATAGCATATCAGCAGTTAAATTTCTGTCAGCATCTAAAAGTATGCTACAATTTTTTAAAAATTATTTTTAGATTTATTTTTGACGGTCTACTTTTTCATATACATTTTTTAAATGAAGTTTAGGCAACTGTGACTCGCAACTAAATTTTTAGAGTTGCCATAATAGCCCATAAATTCAAATTAAAATTTATTAAAAATTAAAAAAAAATTTAATCAATGAGTTATTTATAATAAAAAAAAATATATAGAAATATTTCACAATTCATTCGATTTATTTACATTTTTATGATAATAATATGAAATAATTTCATTTCATCAAGTTCTTAACAGAAATATATATATAATATATGTTGTTCGCCTTTTTCGTTCCCTGCAGCCTGTTGTGCATATACCCATTTACACATACATAGTGTTTATAGGGCATACAATGTTTTATTCAAATATTTTATGACTATGAAATTATCATGAAATTTTTGCTGCAACTTTCGTATGCTTTTTCAAAAATATTTAAAGATATTTTCTACTTTCCTTTTGAAATTAGAATTGATTAATTTATTGCAACAATCTTTCTGATGCATAAATATTATTGTTTTATATTTTGAAATTTTTTTTTTTTATGCATTTTACTGAAAATATTATTAAGAACACATTTGATATATATATATTTTTTAAAGACATTTATTTATTTATATTGGATTTCGTTCCCTGACATTTACCATACAAATTACTCAAACTGAATATTAGAGTTAAAGCTAACATTTGTTGAATATTATTGAATAATGTTGATGGCTTGTTTTGGGTAGCCTCGATAGTTGGCCATTTAGTACTTGCGGCGGATGACGCGACGACGCTGGGTCTTGTAACGGTAACCATCGTTGGCAGAGTAGCTGTGAGCTGGTGCTGGCTCAGAGGCAGCAGTTTCGTAGGACTCAGCGGGCTGGGAATAGGATACAGCTGGGGCAGCAGCTGGGGCGCTGTAGGTCTGGACGGGAGCTGAAGCGGCGGCAGTGTAGACTGGAGCTGGGGCAGATGCTGCTGGGGGCAGGTACTCGGCAGTTGGGGCAGATGCAGCACCCTGGAAGGGAGGCAAGTAATCGTTGGATGGCAAATGGCTGACATCACGACGGTGGCGACGGAGCACAACGCGACGGTGGGTCTTGTAACGGTAACCATCGTTGGCCGAGAAGCTGTGGGCTGGTGCGGGCTCAGAGGCAGCGGTTTCGTATGACTCAGCGGGCTGAGAGTATGACACGGCTGGGGCAGCAGCTGGTGCGCTGTATGACTGAACTGGAGCGGAGGCAGCGGCGCTGTAGCTCTCTACTGCAGCTGGAGCAGAGTAGGTCTGGACAGCTGGGGCAGCATAGGACTGGACTGGAGCTGAAGCAGCAGCGGTGTAGGTCTGAGCTGGAGCAGAGTAGGAGACTGGAGCTGGAGCGGAGTAGGACTGAACTGGAGCAGAGGCAGCAGCGGTGTAAGTCTGAGCTGGAGCAGAGTAAGTCTGGACTGGAGCTGGGGCAGCGTATGACTGAACTGGAGCAGAAGCAGCAGCAGTGTAGGTCTGAGCTGGAGCAGAGTAGGAGACTGGAGCTGGAGCAGAGTAGGATTGAACTGGAGCTGAAGCAGCTGCTTGATAGCTGGGAGCAGAGAATGAAGCAACCGGTGCGGAAGCAGCACCATGACGAGGTGGCAAATATTGGTTGGATGGCAGATGGCTAACATCAGCAGCCACAGCGGCGACGAAGGCACAGATCAACAGCAATTTCTATAATTGAAATATATATAAATTATTATTATTATTATTAAATTATATAATTATTTAATTGATTGATGAATTGAATTTCATTAATTTTTGGAATGATTAGACTAGACTCTGAAGGATTTAGATGAGCACATACCATTTTGGTAAAGCTTCTAAACTGATCTCCAGCTAACTGTAGAATCCAAGTAGAAATGATACTGTTTGCAGATTTTCGTCGCATATTTATATGATTCTAATCACCTAAAGCTTGTGCTACCAAAATTAGCATTCAACTTTTGCTTTAAATTAATGTATTTTGCATTTTAGTATTTTTGTGTATTTTTCTGTATTTTGCGCAAAAAAAAAAAAAATCAACAACACCGACGAACATAAATCTATTATAGTTTTTTTGCAATCAGGTTTAATACAAGTTTTTTTGTGCTTCATGACACTAACAGTGCGCTGAATACATCAATATATCTATAGCTATATAAATATATATATACTTGACTATTTGTTTGTATGAAATCTATCGATTGTCCCCGACCCGTGTGCTTGAATATTGATGTGCGCTTCCACTTGCAGCCCAATCACATCAATTGGCAACAAAACTGGCCATTTAATATTTGTCTGTTCTAATTAGCATTTGTTAAAATTCTGGTTTTATCACTTCCTTTCACCCCGTTTTTATTATATTATATATATATATTTTTAATATTGAAGTCATCTAAGCGCGTGCCGCCAATTCCATTTTGTCCCGTATCACAGCTCATCCAGTTTCTCAACACATCCAGTTCCGAAATATAAGTTAATTAATCCCAAGTTAATTGCTTGTAATTAGGTTCGTATAATTTGATTTACGTAATTGCTTAATATTTGCTATATTAGGATGATCGAATGCGCACACGAACCAAAAAACACATTTCCAGACACATTGGCAGACAATATGGCAAAACATGTTGCATACCTCAGGGATGACCATTGAATCTTCAACTTGTAGTACTTAATGATCAAAACTGGTTATCGTTTCTCACTGTTCGCTTTTTTTTTTTATTTTCGTCTCTTCTTCAGTCTGTTTCATATATATCGTTTAGCTCTTAAATGAAGTTGTTACAAATATTCATGCATAGTTATAGATATATATATCTTTAAATATAGTTTGATCAGAATCTGTCGACAAATTGATCTTGACCATGACCGTCAATCAGCTTTGAGCATCTAGTTCTCAGTCAAATTTTGTGAACTTAGCAACAATAATAGTTGCAATTTTCTATGCTTTAGCCTTGAACTCTTCGTATCCGTAAAAGTTTCTAGCAATATATCATTAATTTTATTGAAATATGATTCATCTATATGGCAAAAATATTTGAAGAACAAATTCTAATAAATGTTCAGAGAGCTTACTAGAAAATAATATTTATCAGACTTATAATATAAATGAAAAATTTGTGCAATTTTGTTTTTTTCTTTTTCGTAATATTTTATTTCGTGAACGAAAATAGGAAATATTCTTATATTATTAAATTTGCACTCCAAAATGAGTACAAATTGATCACTTAGTGAATCATGTCGTTGTTATGAGGTTTAATGACGACGGTAGACAACACGACGCTGAGTCTTGTAACGGTAACCATCAGCGGCAAGCTCATGGGCTGGGGCAGCCTCATAGACTGGGCCGGAAGCTTCAATGGCAGCAACTGGAGCAGCAACCTCAACAACAGCTTCGGTGGGTGGCAGATAGTCGTTGGATGGAACAGCAGCTACAGCCTGAGGTGGCAGGTATTCGTTGGAGGGCAGGTGGCTGACATCACGACGGTGACGACGGAGGACGACACGACGGTGGGTCTTGTAACGGTAACCATCATCAGCGAGCTCATGGGCTGGGACGGGCTCTTCGATTGGAGCGGCAACTTCAATTGGTGCTGGGGCAGCAACCTGGATGGGAGCGGCAACCTGGACAGGTGGCAAGTATTCGTTGGATGGAGCAGCAGCAACAGCTACAGCCTGGGGTGGGAGGTATTCGTTGGAAGGCAAGTGGGAGACATCACGACGGTTACGACGGAGGACGACGCGACGGTTGGTCTTGTAACGGTATCCATCATCGGCGAGGTTTCCTTGCTCAACTGGAGCCAAGTATTCTGGGGCAGGAGCGGCAACAATCTGGACCTCCTCTTGTACTGGGGGCAAGTACTCGTTGGAAGGCAAGTGGCTGACATCACGACGGTGACGACGGAGGACTACGCGACGGTGGGTCTTGTAACGGTAACCATCATCAGCGAGCTCATGAGCAGGGACGGGTTCTTCAATTGGAGCAGCAACTTCAATTGGTGCTGGGGCAGCAACCTGGATGGGAGCGGCAACCTGGACAGGTGGCAAGTATTCGTTGGATGGAGCAGCAGCAACAGCTACAGCCTGGGGTGGGAGGTATTCGTTGGAAGGCAAGTGGGAGACATCACGACGGTTACGACGGAGGACGACGCGACGGTTGGTCTTGTAACGGTATCCATCATCGGCGAGGTTTCCTTGCTCAACTGGAGCCAAGTATTCTGGGGCAGGAGCGGCAACAATCTGGACCTCCTCTTGTGCTGGGGGCAAGTACTCGTTGGAAGGCAAATGGCTTACATCACGACGGTTACGACGGTAGACAACACGACGGTGGGTCTTGTAACGGTATCCATCATCAGCAAGTTCATGGGCTGGGACAGGTTCTTCAATTGGAGCAGCAACTTCGATGGGGGCTGGGGCAGCAACCTGGATTGGAGCTGGGGCAGCAACCTGGACGGGTGGCAAATATTCGTTGGATGGAGCAGCAGAAACAGCTACAGCCTGGGGTGGCAAGTATTGGTTGGAAGGCAAGTGGCTGACATCACGACGGTTACGACGGTAGACAACGCGACGGTTGGTCTTGTAACGGTATCCATCATCGGCGAGGCTACCCTGCTCAACAACAGGTTGCTCTTGAGCAACTTCTACTGGTGCCAAGTATTCTGGGGCAGGAGCGGCAACAATCTGGACTTCCTCTTGTGCTGGGGGCAAGTATTCGTTGGAAGGCAAGTGGCTGACATCACGACGGTGACGACGGAGGACCACGCGACGCTGTGTCTTGTAACGGTATCCATCATCGGCGAGGCTACCCTGCTCAACAACAGGTTGCTCTTGAGCAACAGGTGCCAAGTACTCTAGGCTGGGACTGGTCTCAATTGTCTCCTGAACTGGAGGCAAGTATTCATTGGAGGGCAGGTGGCTGACATCAGCGGCCACAGCTGCGATCACAGCGAAAGCAATCAGGAAAAGTTTCTGTTAAGTAAAGAAAATTTTATGATCAGTTCACAATTTTCAGATATACGTGTATATTAAGTCCTTCCGTGGTTTATTGTGAATGAGAGAAGCTCAATAAGAAGATCGATAGATAGATAGACAGTTGATAGATAGAAGTAGGTGTCGTACCATCTTAAATGTTGAAGTTGCTTGTTCACACAAGTAAATTCGAAACTCTAATGAAGAAATACGCAGAACCTTTTGGTATTTATACAAATTCTTCTCTCTATTTTGCTTATTACAGCGCTCATAGTGCTGTAGCTTTGCTCTGCATTGCCAACACCGAAACTAACAACATCAACGGCAAAGTCAACGTCAACGTTAACGTTAACGCAAACGTCGTCGTCGTAGTCGTCGTCGTCGTCGACGGCTTGATCTCTTTGATCGCGCTGTAAATTCGCATCACTTGGCTCTGCACGAGTTCTAAGCCTTAGCAGTGGCTCAATTAACTGACCAACACTCGCTAGCTCAACTTCGCTCAGCAACGACAACGGCAACGAAGTTTCGACGCCGAAGCCAACGTTAACAGCGAAGCTGCGAGTCGACGACGTCGACGTTAACGTTTACATTCGCACAACGAGCTTGGCCAATTCGCTTAGTTTTCGGATTCTCTTAATTGTTTTCTTTAATCTTATGCAAAACATTTGATGGACAACACGCTCACACACACAAACACACACACAAGCATACAACCTTAAATTATACTATGGGAGTGAATTTATTTTAATTTTACTCTGTTTCTTCTTCTTCATTCGATTTACATTCAAATTATTGAGTTATATGTTTCAATATAAAATTTTGGTCTATTTGAAAAGAAAAAAGACAATCATAGATTCGTGTACTTAATATGATTTGTTATTGTTAATATGTTGTTGTTATTGTTATTTGTTATTGTTGTGCCTTGGCTTATTGTTGTCATGTCGTCGTCATACATTGATATTCATTAATCATTTTAAAGGAACTGCTGAAGAGCAGCGGCAATCGCTATTCGCTCTCAACAAAAATGAAAAAAAAAAAATATTTGATATAGTGCGTATAAAAATGAATGCCGGATATATCATCATCAATATAATAATGAATGAATATGAGACACACGCTAAAAAAACAAAAAAAAAATGAAATAAGAAAATAACAAAAACAACAACATTAACACTTTGATAAGCGCTGAAAATGAAAACAAAAATATATATATATATTTTTTTTTTTAAGGCCTACATCGAACTAAAATTCCCAGACTAATAATATATACAATAATTTGATATTCATATAATCTGTTGATCAACTAACGAACAACTCAAAACGCTTATCATAATTATCAATGATTATAACTATAAAACAAGTTAGATCTTAAGATCTAAGTATGCATTTTGTTAAAAACTGAAAATGATAAAACAATATGAATATAAATTACAATAAATATAATATGATATCTTATATATCTTAATCTGTGAACAGCAGCCGCATCATTATCATCAACAACAGCAGCAGCAGCAGTAGTAGTAATCGTTAAACTATTTGCATGATTAATGATCTAAGCAAATCGATATCAATAAGGAATTGCATGCAAAAACAAAAAAAATCGTTTAGTTATACAAAATCATGTAGATAACATATAACATCAGTGCCATTAAACAAGGCTCGTTAGTGTGGCGCCAAGACCTAATTGTTTCCGTACGCTTGAAGGATGAGCTTGGCACAAGCTTAAAACAAAACAAATTGTTTATAATTCGCAGAACTGCGCAACAAAAGCAGTAACAACAACAAAATAACATGACTAGTGCATAATGATTATAATTATTTATTATAGTCAAGGCTAAACATATGATTGACCATATAACAAACCAACTGATGCCTGGTACCGTCAACTGAAGAGCACTTGAAATTTTTTTTTTTGAGTGGGAGGCAATGTTTTATTTTAAAGGTTTCACATGAAACTATAATTATTAACATATATAATCTACTTATTGTACAAGTTTGGCTAATTGACTTGCGCTATAAACGAAATGTGCCAATAATTAAAATCTTTATCTTTTTGAAAACTTAATATAATAAAAAGTTCGATGCATGCGCGCATATGACAAAAAAAATTTTTGATTTAAAGTTTTTTTTTTTTTTTTGACATAAAATAAAACAATGAAACTACAAAATTTTAATTTCCTGTATGCGTGCAGCATTAAAAAAAAAATAATAGTAACAACAACAACAACAAGAAGTTGTAGCTCAATTCGTACCTTTTGCAAAAATTTACAATCTAATCTAGCGCCCGAATCATGCCTCATTATACTAAACTACTTTATTAATTTAGTTTCTATTCTATTCTATTTTATTCTTTTGTATATACTTTATGTTTCTCTCTTTTTTTTGTATTTTTTATTGTAGTATATATACTAGACATAGAATAGACAAGACAAGATATCTCGTAGTATTTTTGAGCAGTTGGCAATAAATGTTTAGTGATAGAGATGGCTGGACAATACATCACCGTCGTAATTATTATTATGGCGTGTTGGAATAGATTTTACTGTGTTGTCTACTACACCAGCAGCAGCCTTAGTAGCAGCAGCAGCAGCAGCAGCAGCATCAACAGCAACAGCAACAGCCTGTCGAAGCCGGTCTAAGCACTTAAAAGTGCCATTTCGGAATTAATGCTTATGCTGAAATGGCATAAATATGCAAATTAGTGAATGGCAGTTTAACTCGTCCCATAGAATCGAGAACACACGAAAATAAATACAAAAACTAAAAAAAGTCTCATCATAATAGGTATTAAACATAAAAGTGTTAGACAAAAAGACAAAAAAAATAAAAAAATAAATAAAAAAAAAAAAATATAATCAACAAAAGGCACAAAAAAAAAAAAAAAATACGCCATGTGCACATTTTAACGTGTCCACGCCAATTCCATATCCCAACATCAGCATCAGCATCCCCAGCATCCCATTAAAATTATCTTAGCGACAGTCAAAAGGGGAATATATCGCTACGCTCTGTTACTAGCTTTGTCTAGTGCGTTCGACTAAGTCGCCTTTGCGCTACGCTACGCTCAACTATACAAACATTAACGTTGGGGGTGTGTTTTTAGTAGTCGACGAGTAGTGTGCAAAATTAGCGAGCATTGGCAAAATTAGTTGGCGCGTCGCTCTGTCTGACAGAAACCTTTTTCAGTGTGTTTTTCTTAATTTATGCAAATTCTATTTTAATTAATATTATTCGCAGTGGCTTTAAGAGGCAGCATGCGATGGTAGACTCTTTCTCGTAGCTTCCTTTCCTCACATGCCATGATTGCCTTAATTTTGTTTTCTAATCTTATACCCTAAAAACAAAAAGAAAAAGTTGTGCAGTGCATCAAAAACTCAAAAATTGTAAGCAAAATAAAATGAAAAAAAAATTATTTTATCTGCAATTTAAAATTTTTTTTTATAAATATTTGTAAAACATTTTTTTTAATTTAAAAATATAAAAAAATATATTTCTAATTTTTAGCAAAAAAAAAAACAACAAAATATTTTTTATTAATTTAAATTTAGTTTTTTTCTGTTTTTTATAGAGTATAAAACTGAAGACGTTTTTTATTTGTTGGTTAACTTCTTTGTTGTTAAGTACACGTTTTAGTCTTTTATGATAAATTAAGCTTTTGTTTTTGATGCTCTTTTTATTTTTTGTGTCTCTTTTGTTTAATTTAAATGTATGATAAATCATTCTGGAAACCAGTTTTCTTTCTTTCTCGCTTCAAATATTGTCTAAGCAGGCAGCGCGTAGCGTTGAGCCGCAACTAGAAAGTGCCGCCACCATCGACATGGATCTTCATCTTCAGCACCAAAAAAAAAAAAAAGTAAAAAAAAAAATATAAATAAAATAAAATAAGATAAAATAAAATAAAGAGCGAAAGAGTTAACAAAATTAAAAATAATAAATAAAAAAATCATAATAATAAACTTGCGCACACTTCCAACACGCGGCGCGGGTCATTAAAAATTCATACGCGTGGCACAAGAAATTTGTATATTTTTTTTTTTGTCTATTTATTTATTTTTTATTTTTTTTCATTTTTGGTTTTTTGGCAAGTTCCTTTCAAATTACTAGCAAGCATCATTTATTTGCCCATGCTCGTGTATGTGTATGAGTGTGTGTAAAGGTTCAAGTGTGAAAGAGGCTTAAAATTATATTTTCAGTTGCCTGCTGTCAGAAAATTAATAAATTGTATTTGAGTACACGATGAATTAATCAAATGTGAGTTGAAATGACTTGAAAATGTTGTAGGCTCAGTATTATTTAGCTATGTTTGGCCGATGACGTAAACCGTAGGGCAGCCCTTTTAGCCAAACAATTCTCATAACATTGTTTACAAACACAAACCTAAAACAGAGACACACAGACACAAAGTCTAAGTGATGTGCCAATTAAGCGGGACAATTACCATGCTATGCTATAGAAATGGCAGCTGTAGCAGCTAGCTTCAACCAGATCATTGAACTCCAGCCTCCCGCTCTCTATCTCTATGTATATATATATATATATCTTGTATGTTTAGTTCTAGATCTGAATGTGAACCCGCACTCGCTTTGCATAGCTACAAAAAAAAATACACACAAAAAGAAATAGAAACAGAAACAGAAAATTCGCACACATTTTCAAACAAAATATATACAAAAAGATCTAAACTTCTGTAATCATCGAAACACGAGCCACCTGCCGGGTCAGGCAGACGTTGCTTGCTTGCTGATCAAGTCTTTTGATAATTTTATGCAAAGACTCGACATGATTCTTACTCATGCGCCATAAATTATAAGATTTTTATTTTCACAAATTATTAAATTTATTTTACAAGCTCATTTGAAATTCATTCATGTGCATTGATTTATATTTGCTTTCGATAGAGAGTGTGCGATGTATCGATAATATTACAATGCTTAACTAATTAAATGTATACAATGGAATGATCTAGTTTACATATATAATGACTGCAGCTGCCGATAATCATTGTCATTGTCAGCAAAACTTTACTATATGAATAGTTGACCTACAGCATCGAAAGAGAATCTCAAATCAATAAATGATCAGACTAAAGCTTTCATCGTCTATGATTTAAGAGCTGTTTGACAAATATTGACATCGATAGCAAACAATAATCTTACTTTTGTATATGTCGCATGACTGTCTGCGCATGTGTCTACATGCGTGTCTTTCTATGTGTCTGTGTGTGTGGGACACGCCTTAGTTTAACTATAATAAGTATATTCACATTGGATCAACATACAGCGCTTCTTTACATATGTTGATAGACTATAGGATTATATAGTAAATACTACTTATGGCAAGATCCAAAGTTGTACCCACATCAATGTGAGTTTTATTTAAATTATTTGTAGTTTATTTTATTTTTCAATTCTTTACAAAATCGATTGGTTCAATTTTTGTTTATTTTTGGTAAAAATTTGTTGTTGATTTTTTTCGTTGTCGTTGTATTTTTATATGGTTTGGCTTATTGAATTTGCATGAGAATCGTATCTAAATGAACGCATTAATTTATGCTGGCAATTGATTTTGTTGCGACCAAAAAAAAAAAAAAAATGTGCTCATCTTCCTTTCTATTATGTTCGAAACTTGCATGACCTGTGTGTATCTATTTCCATTGTGCTGCAAACTTGTGTATTTTACTCTGAACTAGTTTGTTAGACAAACATATAAATAAATATAAATATAATAGTTGATGTTTTTTTTTTTTTTTGTTTATACAAGCGGATAAGACTGAAGAGAGTTCAATGATGATGATGATGATGATGATGCTAAAACAAAATATTCCTAAGGAACTTTACTATGAACAAGCTTATCTACATATGTATTCTCATTATACTATTATGAATTAATATTACTATTGTCTCTAAATATAATATTTTTTTTTTCTTTTAGCTATAAATAATTCAACTTTGTTTTAAAGACCTTACAAAAACCAGTTAGCAATAAATTAATAGAATAAATAATTTAATTTTTGTATAAGCTTCGTTTTTAATTACATGCTGAACAGTGTAAAGCTTTAACGAAAAAGCTTCGTATAGCAAGTTTCTTTGCTATTCTGTCAGCTAAAGCAAGCGACAAGCGGAAATTAATTTATTTTCTTATTTAACCCCCAGCTTAAAAGTATGCAACAATTTTTATTTCGTCTGCTCTTTTAGCAATTGCTATTATTTATTATATTGAAAATTTATATACAAATTTTTAATTTATTTAATGCGTCTAGGATTCTTGTAATGATATCCACCATCACGATACTCATGATGATGCTCAGAGGCAGCTGAGTCATGATCCTTGTGTGATTTTCTCTTCTCTGGCACTGCATAAGACAATTCTGGTGAGCTTGCAGCAAAGCCAATATTGCCACCAATTGTGCCATCAGTATCATCAATATCATCATAATCACCAGCAGTGAGTATAAGACCACGACGATTACCATTTACACGAACTAAACCACGTTGAAAAAATGCTGGATTAGCAAAGAAGCTGCCATCAATTATATTGGTATCCTGCTGGTTGCCAACATCATTTGTTGGTCCTTGGACATTTGGTTGTCCGAAAACGTTGCCATTGTAAACATTAAGACCTTGATAATTGGAACGATTACGTTGACGAGCATTACGTCGACGAGCAATCAATTGTCGTCCAGTTGCGGTTAGTTGTTGGTTTCCATTCACTGGCACTTGAACTCCTGTTGACAACTGTCCGCCGAATGTAGGATCAAAGGGAATAGCGTTTGTTCCTAGCTGAGCTCCTAATACTGGTGCGGTTTGCTGGCCAATAGGAGCTTGTCCTGTGCCAAGTTGTGCACCCAACACGGGTGTCAATTGATTAGGAATAGGAAGAGCACCAGTGCCCAATTGTGCACCCAGAATAGGATTCAAAGGCTGTTGGCCAATGGGCGCCTGACCAGTGCCCAATTGAGCACCAAGAACTGGATTTAAAGGCTGTTGTCCAAGGGGAGCTTGCCCAGTGCTCAACTGTGATCCAAGTGGCGCTTGTCCAGTACCGAGTTGAGCACCAAGAACTGGAGTCAGGGGTTGTTGACCAATTGGACCACCAAGTGGCGCCTGGCCAGTCCCAAGCTGAGCACCAAGTATGGGAGCCTGTCCAGTGCCCAACTGAGCACCAAGAACTGGCTGCTGTCCAATGGGCGCCTGTCCAGTACCAAGCTGATTACCAAATATAGGAGCAGCTACTTGTGCCTGTGCTCCAGGATCAAATTGAATTAATACTGCACTTGGTCGTGAGAGAACTGGTGCCGATGGAGCTTGTGCCCCCACTTGGAACTGTCCAGCTGGAGTAAATAGATTTTGATTACCCAATCCTTGTTGACCATTCAGATTGCCATTACCCAAGGGCTGCCCGACAGCCAGCTGAGCGCCCAACGCAGGATTAATAAATAAATTGTTGCCGTTGCCCAATGATGCAGCATTAGCTGCCAATTGGCCACCAAGTGGTAAGCCATTGCCTGCCAATTGGCCACCAAGTGGAAATCCATTGGTAGGAAACTGTCCACCATTGGGTAAGCCATTGGCAGTAGGTGTAAATGCATTTGCTGGCAATTGACCGCCAGCTGGAAGTTGACCATTTGCTGGAAAGGCGCCCGTAGGCAGCTGTCCGCCATTTGGCAGTCCATTGGTAGGCAGCTGTCCGCCATTTGGCAGTCCATTGGTAGGCAACTGTCCACCAGCTGGAAGAGCTCCCGTAGGCAACTGTCCACCTGCAGGTAGAGCACCTGTGGGCAATTGTCCACCAGCTGGCAGAGCACCCGTAGGCAACTGTCCACCTGCAGGGAGAGCACCTGTAGGCAGCTGTCCACCATTTGGTAAAGCATTGGTTGGCAGCTGCCCACCAGTTGGTGCAATGGCACCAGTTGGTAGCTGGCCTCCTGTTGGATCAAACACTCGACAGCCAAGAGGAGGATTACCAGCAACTGGGAACTGACAGTTGGGCAAGGAAGTGACCGGAAGTTGTCCTCCTATAGGAACTTGTGCACTTGTAGGCAACTGTGCTCCAACTGGAGCTTGGGCATTTGTAGGTAGCAGTCCACCTGCGGGAATCACAGCATTAACAGGCAATTGAGCAACAGCCGGAGCACCAGTCGGAGCACCTGTTATTTGCGAGTTTAGTTGCGAGTCCTGCGATTGTACATTGATCTGTGTGTGAAAGACAGAATTGGGTGCAGCAGCATAGCTAACGCGATTCGGACGAACACGACGTGTTACGACTTGAGAAGCGGCTGGCGTTAGGAACTCAGTGGTGCGTACTTGTGGATTAGCCTCCTGGTAATGTATATGCTTAGTTTTCACCTCCGGTTTCTTGTCATAGTGATGATAGTGATCGACACGTTTTGGTTCATGATCTTGCTCGTCATCCTTATGATAGGAAACTCGCTCACTGGTATGCTTCTCCTTGTGGTAATACGAATCCTCATCCTTCTCATCGGGTGGCAAATAATGAGGATGATCATCATCATCCTCATAATGGTAACGTTTATGCTTATGATGTTTCGCAAGCGAAACCTCAGCCAAGCAACCAATTGCCAGCAGGCATACCAACAAGGATCTGAACAGCTCCTATAATAAAATTAGATGCTAGTATTCCATGTTGATGTTAATCCAATTCTTATGTTCTTACCATTGCGTTTGTATCGAATGAAGCAACTTAAGTTCAATTATATAGGAAATCTGTTGCACTTCCAATTAACTGAAGCATCAATGAGCAACAGAAACCTGTTTGAAAGAAGCGTGAGAAATTCATTGAACAATTTATTGTGACCCATTTGTTGAATTCGAATACGATCGATTTATATATTCGATTTTATATAAATTCAAACGACTTTTTAATTTTAAGACAAAAGCCAAACAAATCTCTAAATCTCAAAGGCAATTAAATTTATGTATTGAATGCAATGCATGAGTTGCAAAGTTCGTTAAACCAGGGATGGAACAAGAACTACACTCAAAGTAAAATTATTAGTATAACTTTCCCTTTCGCCAAGCATAAGAATTTTTTGTATTCGAATTGAAGTTTTTTTTTTATTTTTGCATAGAATTATTAAAATTTGATAATATCGTTGACCTGAGCAGCTTATGCGCGGTTCTTGTGGACGCGACGGCGCACAGCACGGTACTGGTAGCCAGCATTAGATGCAGCTGGTGCAGAGCCAGCTCCCTCGAAGGAATCGAAGCTATCGAAAGAAGCAGCTGGAGCTGAGGCGAAGGATTGAACTGGAGCTGAGGCAAAAGATTGAACTGGAGCAGAGGCAGCAGCATGATGATGAACCTGAGGAGCAGCACGAACTGGTGCGGGTGGCACATAGCTTCTTACTGGTGCAGGTGCAGACTCGGCAAAGGAGAAAGATGCTGCTGGAGCAGAGGCAGCAGCATGATGTACTGGAGCAGCAACATGACGTGGTGCAGGTGGCACATAAGTTCTGGCTGGAGCTGGTGCAGATTCAGCAGCGTGGTAGGTGGCAGCTGGAGCAGAGGCAGCGGCGTGGTAGGTGGCAGCGGGAGCAGAGGCAGCAGCGTGGTAGGTGGCAGCGGGAGCAGAGGCAGCAGCATGGTAGGTGGCAGCGGGAGCAGAGGCAGCAGCATGATAGGTGGGAGCGGCAGCAGCGGGTGCAGCATGGAAGACTGGTGCTGGAGCTGAAGCAGCATGCTGAGGTGCGGGTGGCACATAAGTTCTCACTGGAGCCGGAGCAGAGGCAGCTGCTGAGAAACCGGGATTGCCATAATTATAGCCAGATTCGGCAGCGGCGCAACCAATCAAAGCCAAAGCAAGGATGATGAATTTCTGCAAGGAGCAAAACGTTTATAATCCAAAGAAAAAAAAAAAAGCAGAAGCTAAAAGCAAAAGCTAAGCGCTTCTCAATTTACCATTTTCGATGTTGTGTTTGCTGATAAGACAAAGTCTCGAATAATAATTTCTAGCAATCGGCCATTACTTTTATACGAACCGTTCGCAAACGGAAGTAATGCATATCATCAATCAATAGCGCTTGCAAATTATGTTATTTTTTTTTTTTCTCTAGTTGAATTTTTTTATTTTTTTTCATATACATTTTTAATTTTTGTTTTCTATTTCTTTTTTTCAATTCTTTCTGTTTTGGATATCTGTTAAATTAGCTATAGTTGTTTACCGGCTTTATCAGCAAAAGACAAGCGACAGCAGCAGCAGCAGTAAGAGCATCAACAGCTGCTAAAACGCAGCAACATCAGCAGCAGCAGTAATTCGATTATTAAAACTCTCTCATTTATTGTTGTCACTCGCAAAAGGAATTGCTATAACTTCATGAATATTCATAAGGAATATCTTTTCGCTTGCCAAAAATAGACAAAAATAGCTGCAAACCTGAATACAATACTGGAAATTAAATTAATAACAAACTTGGTTTTGCTTTAAGCTTTAACTTTATGCATTAGATATTTCATAAATTAATATGTTTATTTTATTAGCTATTATTATAGCTGACCAGTAGCTGTTGCAACTATTGTTTTATTTCTTAATCTTAGTTTAGATCAGTTCGTAGAGCAAGTTTTATTTCAGGCAATAATAGCTAAAATGTTCCTGTTAGAAGTTTGATTAATTAGCCAGGCCAAGTCTTAAATGACGTCTGAAGAACGAGTTGAGTTCAATAGAAGTTCAAACATAATCTTTGACTCTACCCTCAAAGGTTATTGTCTTCTCCATCTATAAAAATTTTCTATGTTTTTTATTATTAATTTTTATTTCGTGTTTTCTCGCGTTTTTTTTTGTTTAACTTAATTTATTTATCTATATATTTATGATGACTTTGTCTTATTTTATTTTGATTCTATATTTCGAATATTTCTTTTTTTTTCGTTTTCTCTTTATTATTTGCTCATCATTTTTTTTATTTTTTTTTATGTTATTTGTATTTTTTTTTGGTAAAATGCTAATAAACCCGATATTTTTCTGCATTTCAAGAACTTATTCCAGCCGGGGGAATTAGCATTTGAATATAGTTTGGGATAAACCAAAAACCAGTTGATGTTGTTGTTTGTTTTGTTGTTGTTTCAGTTATTTTTGAATATATATAAAATTTTACATTTTTTTTTGGTTTAGAAACCGCCGCGCAAATCGATGTCAAGTGGTTCGTCATACTGTTGTTCTAGGTTCGTTGCAGCTCCATGGGTTGCTGGTGGCAAATATGTGCGTGATGGTGCATGCGATATCACTTGTGTGGTTGGATGATGCACAGCATGCTGAACCACTGGATGATGCACAGCTTGCTGCACAACTGGATGATGCACAGTCTGTTGTGGCTGATGAACAGCAGCGGGAGGCAAGTAAACATTGTGTGGTCGTACTACTTGCGGGGAGACATGTTGCACTACCGGATGATGCACAGTCTGTTGTGGGTGATGAACAACAGCGGGAGGCAAATAAACATTATGTGGTTGCACCACTTGCGGGGCAACATGTTGTACGACTGGATGATGCGAATGATGAACAACAGCGGGAGGTGAATAAACATGATGATGTTGCACCACATGCGGAGTAACATGTTGCACAACTGGACGATGTACAGTCTGTTGCGGCTGATGCAGCACAGCAGGCGGCAAGTAGACATTATGTGGTTGCACCACAGGACGATGCACAGTTTGTGGTATCGATATGGCATGCGATGATATTGCTGGATGATAATTTGTTACCACTGGGTGGTGCACAGTGCTAGCTGGCGGCAAGTAGACATTATGTGGACGTGAGACATAATGTGTTTGCGGTTGTACATGCACTGCGGGTGGCAGATACGTACGCTCCAGTGCTGAAACACCAGCAGCAGCAGCCGCCAAGGTCACAACAATTGTTAACAGTATCGAATGCTAAGAAAAAAATTATCGATAAACGATAGCAATTAATTGAAACAGTAAATGAAATTGCAAAACTCACCATGTTGCTTTCACAAGTTGCAAAAATGGAATTGCATGAGAAGCGTGGAATATTTGATATTTATAAGGCAATTGCCAACGACTGCCAACACCCAAAATCTGTTCCCATAAAATAGATTTAATCATCTTTCAAAAATTCCCCGCCCCTCCCCAAATACAATTAATGTGAATAACAAGAAATTTTGTGTTAAATAGAAGCAGCTAAACAAGTCAATCAAAAGCCATTAAATTCTAACTGTAAATGCTTCATATTCCCATATTGATACTCTCTTTCACTTGTTACTTTTTTCTCTCTCTCCTTCTCTGTTTTTTTTTTTCACTTTTTTTTGTTTGTGCATATAAAGAAATTTACTTTATTCAATAAATTTAAATCCCGTCATTTATCTATATAATTAATCGACACAATGAGAAATGAAAAAAAAAACAAAAACCTGTTTGTAACATTTAACAGTTAACTGTTAACATAACATAGCAGTTAGCAAAGACACAAACCATGCATGTTAAATAGGTTTTAGTGTCGCTGTTAAAAATCTATTTGGATTTTTATTATACTAAACGTTTTTATATTGATCTCGGCACATGCGGCGTATGCGTAATGTGCTGAATTCATTATTAATTAATGAGTTATGTTTGCTTTAACCTCTGCACACTTGCATACAGATCAAATTGCTGTACATATACGTATATATAAATATATATATGCTAGTTTAATATGAGTTGTCCAGTTAGTTAGTTAATTAATTATCTAAATTCGAAAAAAAAAAAAATGTTGTATGCGGTTTTGCACGTTTTCGAACGCAACATTCTTTGTCAATCTTTTTGCGTTTTGTCACAGCAACATTTAATGGAACGCAACAGCATAGCAAAAGAACACAACGAAAAATCTTTTCTAATCATCAGATATCAGGTAAAATTTATGCTTATTTAATACCTGAAAATTCACAACAAACAAAAAAATTAGAAAAAAGGAGAAAAAAATAAGAAAAAAGAACTAATAGAACCGGTTGCATTGAATAGATGATTTTATTTTTTTTATTTTTGTTTTTTTTTTTGTGAATACTTTAGTGTCTTCGTTTCACATCGATTTGTTTTGGGAACAATATTTTTTTTTATATATCCAGCTCTATTTCAGTTGCTGACAACACAAGTCAAATGTATTTACATTTCCAATTAGATATTCAGACAGACAGACACACATGCCAGACAAATCCTTTGGGCATAAAATCAAAATCTATTTTTTTCTAATTTAAGAACTAAATTTAAAACCATAAAATATTCATTAATTATTATTGTATTTCATTCGTTTGTAACCTTATATCATTTATTAATTATTAGCAGCTTTAAAACTCGTTTAACGTTTTCAATTCTGACATTTAACGTACGCCATCTAATGAACCGCAAAAATTTGTTTATATTTTTTTTTGTTTTCATTTTTCTTATTTTGTGATGAAGTAATCAGAGTTGATCTAAATGTTGACTACAAGCCAGAATTGGCTTCCATTTAAATGCCGGAAATATGGATTAAAATTAATACTGTTAACAGCCAACCGTCCAAACGTCCGACTAACTGCTGTGATTGTAGTAAAACCAGCCTCATCTTTGGATAATATCGATTGCACAATGTTGCCAAATGCCTTCCAAGAAAGCAAAAGTGAATGATCCGATGTGACTTTGTGAGTATGAGTAAGGCTACTCAGGGTCAAGTGATTAAAACTAAAAACGAAAATAGCTTAAAAAAAAAACTTCTAGTGACTATTCTACCCGGTGATTAACAGTTAGGCATTAAGCTGCAAAAAAAAACCACTGACAAATTGTTGTCTAAAACCAGAAAGCATTGAAGCGTAGTCCAAAAGAATATAACAATATTTTTAATATATTCATTATGATTGATAGCCAAGAAAAATAAATATTATGATAATCGCAATTATAAAATCACAAAAAAAAAAAAAAATTGTTTTTTTTAAATATTTATAAAAATTTGTCTTCAAAATAAAATCAACAAAAGAATAATAAAAAAAAAATTTGTCGTTGCCCTTAGAATTCCCTATAGAGATGACATGGAAAAACCCGTTGTTAGGAACGTATTCTATTTTTGGCGTAAAACCGGCACACTTTTAACAACATTTTAATTAACTTAATTTAGCAGCACAACTGTAAAATACCCTGTAGATAAATTTATAAAAATTAAAATTCGAATTTATTTGTTTTTTTTTTAAGATTTTCTACTGCTTATTGATAGAAATATATAAAATTTACATGCACATAAAATCTTTACAGCTTGTTATACCCTTTTATAGAAAAAGTTGACATATTAAAAAAAAAAATCCCGAACTTTTTTTTTTTTTTTAGAAATATTTCAATAATTATATGTAGATTTTTTTTTTAGAGAAAAAAAAAGAAAAATTTAAATATGAATGAATTATACTATAATATAATATAATATATTTTAGTTCAGGAAGACTTGATTAGATTCCAAGTGTTATAGTATCTGCGTCAGAGCATACGTTTTACGATCTATAATTTTTGGCAAGGCCAATATTAACTTGAGTTAATTGCGTGCTAATCAAATGAAGAAATACAAATTAACAATGCAAGTTTTTTTTTTTTTTTTATTGATAAACAATATATAAATAATACATATATGTGTGTACAGAAAAGAAATTGCCGACACAATCATGCCACATTAACAGTTGCCAAAAATTGAGTATTGTCTCGTAAATTTATTATCAACTTATAGGTCAAATGTGAGCAGAGAAAGAGGAATGTGAGTGCGAACGGGAATGGGAATGACTATATGTATGTAGGATGCGACAATAATTTTTGGCAGTAAACCAGCTGCATAGCAAAGGTCGGCCCTTCGCTTAAAACTGGTTTTATATTTCATATATACTATATACTAAATATTTGTATATATAGCACACATTGTACATGCTTGAAGGTTTTCAACTGACCAGGTTTTTTTTTTTTTTTTAATATTTTGGCCAGCGCAGCCAAGCGCGTCCAAGACTGTCCGGGAGACCGGCTTGTGAGTAATTGAGGCCTCATAACAACAGCTGAGACTATAGCTAGCGGAACTGTTGTTGTTGCTATGAAATGCTACAGCTACATGCAAATTTTGTGCGAGTTCAGATAACTTCTCATAAATAAAACATATATAAAAAATAAAAAAAAATCTCATTCTGAGTTCATTTATAGTGAACCAATGTTTCATTAATAATCATAAAAAAAATATATATTGAATTTATGTTATATTATAGTATGACAGTCGTCATGGCTGTTAAAAATCTATGTAGTATAAAGAGTATCTCTGTTCATGTTCTTAAGTGCGAAATTTTTTTTTGTCTGATCAGAGTTATAAATCTTGACAAGAACATCGTAATTCTAGGCCTAATAAATGGATTTTTAACTATTAAATTTTTTTTGTTGCTATTATAAAATGATGTTTTATATTCAAGCATTAAATTAAGTTATATGAAATTTAAGCTATACACTTACTATCATTGGGTATACTACATAACAAAACTTGTTTTCTCGCATAAGGATCAGATAAACTTTGGATTTTAATTTATTATCTGTGGATCGTAAGAGTATGTAAGTTTCGTTTTTTTTGCCAGACTTTCTTTGCATGCATATTTTATTTGTTTTTAAAATGTTTTTTTTTTTCTAAATTTGTCTGTCTAACCGATATCTTAGGTATTTGATTATATTTAAATATATATAACGCTTGGGAACAAGCCCACAAGCGAAAAGAATAATTTTATGGGTGTCGTTCTGTCATAGCCGGTTAACCAGCCCAATCAGGTTCGTTTAACGTTTTTTTTTTTTCGGCTTTCGGCAATGTTAATCGATGACGATAATTTTGAGTTTGTGTTGTGGTTTTTTTTTTTTTTTGTTTTTGTTGTCGAGAAGATTCTGCTACTTTTTGGCGATTATATTTGTTTGTGTGTTTTTGTTGGATAGTCGAAGCTATCCTGAACCGACGACAACGACGACGTATAAATAATGTCGTACTGTCGATCGCCAACCACAGTGATATTTCAACATTCGTGCTGTGAATTTGAAACTGAACAAAATGGTAAGAAAACAAAAAATTGTGCGAATACAAATCTTAAAAGAGGATAACTGAGACGTGAACAAAAAAAAAGAAATAAAATCAACTTACCGTGAAGCATATAAAATAGAAGAAAATCATAAATTTTGTGCTTATGCTAAACGTGCTTTTAATTGGCATAATCAGATACTTTATCAAGATAGAAAAATCTTGTTTAATAATTCATGAAGATGACTTAATATGTGATCAACTTTAAATTACAGAAATTCCTGATTGCATTCGCCCTGGTGGCAGCTGTCAGTGCTGATGTTTCGCATCTGTTCTCGAACAGTGATAACTTGCAGGAAGATGGATACCATTATCAGCAGCCCCAAAAGCAATTTGTCATTGATGTTCCATCAGTGCCACATGTCTATGAGACACCAGCACCAGTTGCCTACGAGAAGCCCGCTCCTGTAGCCTACGAGAAGCCAGCTCCTGTGGTCTACCAGAAGCCAGCTCCAGTTGTCTACGAGAAGCCAGCTCCTGTAGTCTACCAGAAGCCAGCTCCTGTTGTCTACGAAAAGCCAGCACCAGTTGTCTATGAGAAGCCAGCACCAGTTGTCTATGAGAAGCCAGCACCAGTTGTCTACGAGAAGCCAGCTCCTGTTGTCTACGAGAAGCCAGCTACCTGTTGTCTACGAAAAGCCAGCACCAGTTGTCTACGAGAAGCCAGCTCCTGTCGTCTACCAGAAACCTGCTCCAGTTGTCTACGAGAAACCCGCCCCAGTTGTCTACGAGAAGCCTACTCCTGCTGGACTCCTGAAGGAAGATGGTTACCACTATGGTCAGCCTTCTGTCAAATTCGAACCTACTCAGGAATATCTGCCACCTGTCAAGACTGTTGTCACTCCCGCTCCAGTAGTCTACAAGCCCCAGCCAATTGCTCCTAAACCAGTTGCTCCAGTCTACAAACCAGAGCCTGTAGTTCCAAAGCCAGTTGCTCCTGTCTACAAGCCACAGCCCGTTGCTCCTAAGCCAGTTGCTCCAGTCTACAAGCCACAGCCCGTTGCTCCTGCCAAGCCCAACAACGAGTACTTGCCTCCAGTAGTCCCTAAGGTTGTTACACCCGCTCCAGTAGTCTACAAGCCCCAGCCAATTGCTCCCAAGCCAGTGACTCCCGTCTACAAGCCACAGCCAATTGCTCCAAAACCAGTGCCTCCAGTCTACAAGGCTGAACCCGTGGTTCCCAAGCCAGTTGCTCCAGTCTACAAGCCCCAGCCCGTTGCTCCCAAGCCAGTTGCTCCAGTCTACAAGCCACAGCCTGTTGCTCCTGCTAAGCCTAACAACGAGTACTTGCCTCCAGTAGTCCCTAAGGTTGTTACACCCGCTCCAGTAGTCTACAAGCCCCAGCCTGTGGCACCCAAGCCAGTGGCTCCCGTCTACAAGCCACACGCCAGTAGCTCCGAAACCAGTTGCTCCAGTCTACAAGCCTGAACCCGTGGTTCCCAAGCCAGTTGCTCCAGTCTACAAGCCAGAACCTATTGCTCCAAAACCAGTTGCTCCAGTCTACAAGCCACAGCCTGTTGCTCCTGCCAAGCCAAACAACGAGTACTTGCCCCCTGTTGTCCCTAAGGTTGTCACACCCGCTCCAGTAGTCTACAAGCCCCAGCCAGTGGCTCCCAAGCCAGTTGCACCAGTCTACAAACCACAGCCAGTGGCTCCCAAGCCAGTTGCTCCAGTTTACAAGCCTGAGCCTGTTGCCCCTGTGGCTCCAGTCTACAAGCCACAACCTGTAGCTCCTGTCTACAAGCCACAACCAAAGCCTGAAGTCCGTGTTCCAGAGCCAGTTGTTCAGGGTCACCAGGGCTACAGCTATCCCAACGACCCTCAGCCTTCCTTCGAATATTAAGGAGAGCTTCACTTAATTAGGAAAAAATCAAAACCATCCTCTAGTATTAGACCATTTTTAACGAAAGACGAATGACAATTCACCTGAAATAAATAATAAAAAAAAAAAAAAAATAATAATAATATTATGTTTTTGGAATATTTAAATTTAATTTACAAATAGCAGGAAAATTAATTAGACATAAATTGAGTTCCTAAAAAATTATAGGAGTTATTAAACAGCCTACGATTTTACTGGCTGCTTCGTACAGTTGCGTTATTCTTTCGATTAGTCAAAGCATTTTCTTCAGGCATGCTTAAGCTCATTCTCTTATGTAAGTGCGAAAAGGATAGACATATTATTTGTTTAACTGTAAATGTAAATAATTGGAATGACGGCAAAGAGTATTGAAGGATATGCTGTGGGCCTATGCAACAACAACGATCGTTGTGTTTGTTATTAGAGAGAGAGAGAGAGAGAGAGAGAGAGAGAGAGAGAGAGAGAGAGAGAGAGAGAGAGAGAGAGAGAGAGAGAGAAAGAGAGAGAGTGAGAGAGAAAGAGAGAGAGTGAGAGAGAGAGAGAGAGAGAGAGAGAGAGAGAGAGAGAGAGAGAGAGAGAGAGAGAGAGAGACGAGAGAGAGAAAGAAAGAGAGAGAGAGAGAGAGAGAGAGAGAGAGAGAGAGAGAGAGAGAGAGAGAGAGAGAGAGAGAGAGAGAGAGAGAGAGAGAGAGAAAGAGAGAGAGAGAGAAATAAAGAGAGAGAGAGAGATAAAGAGAGAGAGAGAAAGAAAGAGAGAAGAGAGAGAGAGAGAGAGAAAGAAGAGAGAGAGAGAGAGAGAGATAGAGCGTAAGGTGCACACTGCCATAAATTACATTACATAGCACGGAAACCTAGATGATTTTCTCACTGACACATTGATGAGTAAAGTTTATCAAATAATTTTGTATATATTTTTTTTTAAATATTTTTAAATATTTTTATTGCCATCTTTTAGCATAAAATTATTATAAACTAAAATCAAATAAATTCGCCATCTAGCGTAAATATTCAACAGCTTCAAGCGCCCAAATATATACCACAATTTTTTCGTACTACTCTGACGACTAAAAGTATGTTGTGTTTCATTTATAATTAACCCTCAAAATGAACAAAAATGCGGTCAAGTCTAATGTTTGGTCAAGTAGATGGCCAAGAAATGAAGACAAAAGATAAAAATGTAAAGAACTGCGACAAACAACAAAATAAAAGAGAAGCGAAGAAGAGAATTGCAAATGCTCTCACGAATTTATACAAAATTTTTTATCAATATATAAAAAGAGATACGCTGCGGCAGGTTTTTGTCAAATTCAATGGAACATGGAAACAGATAAGATGCATAAAACGACTCGTCATCATTGATGTCCACTGTGATGCATGGGTCAAAGGTAAACAATGTCGAGATAGTTATAGATTTAGAATACTAGACAATTAGGAATAGAATAGAAATACGTGAACTGTGTTCAGGGCTGTCAAGTTGAAAGCGACAATCAAATTGTCAAAACATTGACAGAGATAAATTGCTCGAGTTTAATTTGCTTTGGCAATAAAATACTAATGAAACGGAAATGTGTTTAAAACTGTTGACAGTATGTTTTCCTAGACGATTTGATACGGGTTCAGTTTTATATATCATCAATAGATATGCATATAGTTTATATTTTATAGTTACAACAAGTAAAATGATGAGCGGATCTCACGTGATGGTTGTTGAGACAACTGTGAGTGTAGCATCACAGCAGCCATTGGCATAGAATCATTAATTCACATATATGAAGACAAAAGCCATAAGACAAGAGAGTGAAAAAAAAAAAACAACCAACCAAATGAACGCACTGACACTTGACCCCATACAACAACAACAAAAACAATAACGAAAACAAAAACAAGTCTTAGCCTTGACAATGAGGCGATGAATGCTGTTGTATAGCAAGCATATAGCATATGTTATATTGTTGCTTTGCATTTGTTTTTGAAGTGTTTCCATAGCACAATCGGCCCCAAAAATCATCGCTAGCTATTATAGCTTATATTTATGATATGTAGGGCCGCTCTAACTATCGAATGCTTGTTGCTTTGACAAGCAACAGCAGCAGCATGAACAGCATAAACAACAGCAACATACATATCTAAAGCCAACAGTAAGAGCAACAGTCACAACAGCAACAGCAGCCGCAGCATCAGCGCAATTAATAAACTGAGCCAAAAAAAAAAAACAAACACGATCAACATAGTTATAGAAGTATAAATAGTTTGTGTCTCGAAGCTATTGCCTGCATTCGCTTTAGCTACGTTGCTGGAAGCTATAAAACGTTTTATAATATTTTTCTAGCATATTCCCACACTTCTCCCCTTCCCCTTCTCTATACAAAATGGTAAATGCCTAAACGTTCTATAAATAATTATTAAAAAAAAAAAAAATTATTACAATTTATAATTTACAAAATTAACAATTGAAAAATCTTTACAGCGTTTATTTATTTGGTCACTGCTATTGACTTACTATTGCTGGCATTATGTTGCCGCTGATGTTTCACAATTGGTGCGTTCTGGCAACGGTTTCATCTATGATGTGCCCAAAGTTAGTGAGCTCGAACTTGAGCTAAATAATGAATTTCCTACTGGTGATGAATTCCCACAGGATGCCATACCAGTTGCACCATCTGATGCAGAGCTAGGCCAAACAGTGGAATCAGAAGCAGAGCATGCTGCAAGTGTTGATACTGCTGTCTATGCAACATCAAAGGGCCATGGTTATGCATATGAAGTGCCAAGCAGACGTTTCAAGAGTTAAGTTCATCTACATATTTATTTATATGCGTATTTCTATTTTGTATTTCTATCATTTTGTTTGTATTTGTACCAAAGTTTTATTATTTTTTTTTTTAACAAAAATAAATAAAAGCAACTACTGAAAAAAAAATAAATAAAAATAAAAAAAATAAAATAAACACCTTTCACTTGAAAAGTTTTGTGTCCAAGGGCTTGAGTTTTTGCCTTGGA
Source organism: Zaprionus obscuricornis (assembly GCA_037044475.1). Lineage (NCBI taxonomy): Eukaryota > Metazoa > Arthropoda > Insecta > Diptera > Drosophilidae > Zaprionus > Zaprionus obscuricornis. The sequence goes on along the minus strand of JBAMBR010003114.1, from coordinate 157,795 downwards.
CGGCGCTTAGAATAAAATCAATAACACATCCACATCTTTTGTAGAGCTTTGGACTCAATCCTAATAAATACTACATATACTTATAGTCTCAACAAAATACTTTTATATAGCTTTGAAAACCAGTTTCTAGCTAAAAGAAGTCTTATGTCTACATTATTTATCTATTTTTTTTTTTGCACATTTTTGTCTAGTTCGTTATTAAATGTCTCATCCGTATAGAAACTAAAAAAAAAGCCTATTAATTTGTATATAGCACCCACAGCATAGAGACACACAGACAAACTATATGCTTAACTCTTGCCACACACAAAGTCATAGAGCAAATAATTTAATTATTAACATAAATTACGTAAACTATGGCAAAATGCGAGCACACGCCACGGCAATCGATATTTTCTATTTGTTGGTTTTTTGATAATCGATCAAGCCAGCCGCTGGCGGTTCAACAACCCGCATTAATTAGCAAAATCGAAGATGTCTTCAAAACTCCAAAAAAACAGAAACGAAAAAAAATAAAAGTGATAGTTGAAACGACAAGCGACAAGCGACAAGAAGCGACTTGATGCGACAAGAAAAGACTTACTTAGATTTTGAAAGATCGTAAATTCGTATCGTGATTTTTAATCACAAAACTAATGATCAAGCTTAAACGATGCTGCCAAATTACTTAACAATTTGTCTCGGCTTACGTTGAGATTTTTTTTTCTTTTTTTTCTATTTATTTATGAACTAGTTCTCGCCCTTAACATTGACAACTGATAGCTATGAATAAGCATATATATAAATATATATATGCATGTGGGCAGCATATAGAATTATATGTATGAAATGCTTCCGCAAGTATTAAGAGCTGAAGTGTAGCTGTTGCTGTTGCTGTTGCTGTTACTGCTACCAGCTGACAGACAGCCCCGCGGAGACAACTTTATTGTTTTGTGCGTTAAGAGGCCATGAAATTTTTGACCACTGATGTTAAAACTTCTTCTAGCTCGCGTAATTATTATAAATGAAGTTGAAATGATTTATGACAAGCAGCAGGGTAGCAAGCATAAGCGCGCAGTATACGCAGTTGCGTTTACAACATGCTGCCAGCGGCGGAACTTAATTCTATGACCATAGATCGGAAGCGCAGCATAAAACTAACAACAACAACAACAACAATTGCTATTGTTTTGCAGCATATTGACAACGCATTGATGAAAATGCTCACAAGCATTTATGTTGACGTCGTTGATGAACCGAAACGCGTCTTAGAGTATACAAAATCGTAAATAATGCATAATGAACATACATAGATACAGATACAAGATACAGCAACAGCAACAGCTATAGATACAGAGATGCTGAGATACAAAGAATAACATATAATAAAAAAAAATAATAATCGACAAAACGGCATATCGATTTAAATAATAATAATTGGCCGTTTTTTTTTTTTCAAGCCATGGACAATGAAACAGTTTTTTTTTTTGGTCGAACTGTTTAAGAATTTGTAGCTATAAATAAACAGGTGCTGCTGCCATTGGTCAATCATTTACGTTTTAAGAGCTCAAGGTGTAACATGGTGCGTATTGCTAAGCATTTCAATTTTCAACTTCTCTGATTTTATTAATATTTTTATTTTTTATAGAACGCATTTTTAAGCCTTATTTTAGCCACTTGCATGTTGGCATTGGCTGCTGCAGATGTATCACATTTACCATTGGAATTATTAGAGCAACATCAGGCGGCTGAACATGGTTATGGCTATGATTATCCTAAGCCTGTTGAGCCATTTATTATAGAAAAACCAACAACAACAACGACAACAACAACAACAACACCAGCACCTACGCCTGCTCCTACATATTTGCCACCAGCGCCACCAACACCAGTGCCAACATATTTGCCACCACCACCACCACCGACAACAACAACAACACGTGCGCCACCAACACCAGTGCCAACATACTTGCCACCTCCACCACCAACAACAACAACTACCAGAAGAACAACAACAACCACAACAACAACGCCAGCACCCACGCCTGCTCCTACATACTTGCCACCACCACCACCAACCACTACAACCACCACTACAACAACAACACCAGCACCCACACCTCTTCCCACTTATCTGCCACCAATTGTTGTCGAAGAAGAGTTACCCGAGCATGGTTATCGTTATGATGCACCCGCTGAACCTTTTGTATTCTAAGCTATTTTGCCACTGGCCATTGGCTTATTGACTGTTTTGACTTCTGACACTTGACTGTTTTTATATTTGTGTGAACCACCAATGGAATGTTGTTTATACCGTTTTTTTGCCTAGTCTTAGTTTTTTTTTCTTTATGTTTATATAAGTTACAAATATGTAAAATAAAGCACATTTGTTAGCCAATTGATATTTATCTTGTCCAAGTCAATCACCGCCAATTGTCCAATGTTGAACTTTGATAAAAAAAAAACAAAAAAATTTCCTTACATGAAGCGTTGCATATTCATGAGTCCCACAGCATAAAATGCAAAACAAGTTGCTGCTGCTGCTGCTGCTGGTGTTGCTGTTGCTGCTGCTGGTGTTGCTGTTGCTGCTGCTGGTGTTGCTACTGTTGTTGTGTTTGTTGCTGGTCTTAATTAGGAGTCCAAATCGTATTAATTGTTTATTTTTTTCAATCAAAACAAAATAAAAATTAATGTGAAGCGAGTCGCAACAGCAACAACAGCAAAAAAAACACACTTCAATAATTGGCTACAGCTTCAAGTTCATGAAAACTAAGAAAAGTGTGAAGAAAACCATCGACAGCAGCAACAACAGCAACGGCTACGAAGTGTAGGCAAATTATGCGTTGGCCTTTGTCTGACCAACAAAAAAAAAAAAAATGTAAAAATAACTATAAAAAAAAACAACGAAAACAAAAACAAAAACAAATATTAATTATTTCCCAAAAAAACTAAAAAACTGGAGTCGAAAAGCTTTGGGCATTATCACAGCTGCAATATTCGTTAGGCATTCGATCAGCATATAAAAGCTAAAACTTCAACGTTCATGGCATTACTTTCCGTTGTCAGCAAACAGCAGCAGCAGCAGCATCTGCTTTACAGACAGCAACACTCTCAAGTATCCCGACATAAAATGGTAATGCTAACACTATCAATAAGCTGAAATAATCCTCTTAAAGATTTTCTTTTACTTTCTTTCAGAAATCTTTTTGCTTCGTCGTGGCCTTTGTGGCATTATGTGCCTCTGCAAATGCTGATGTTTCTCATCTATTTGGTGGTGATCCACATCATCATCATCATCAACAGCATCACGATTCGCATCATCATGATGCACATCATCATGATGCACACCATGATGTGCATCATCATCAACATCATGATCTGCATCAGGATGTTCACTCGCATCATCATCATGATGCACACTCACAGCATGCTGTGCACTTTGACTTGCGCGTTGAAGGATTACGTAAGGCTCAACCCGCTGGCTACAATTATGGCTCCCCGGCACCACCAAAACCCGAATACTTGCCGCCACCAAAGCCCGAGTACTTGCCACCAGCTAAGCCAAGTAATACATATTTGCCAGCAGCAGCACCAGCTGATAAATATTTGCCACCTAAGGTAGCACCAAGCTTGCCACCACCACCACCACCACCAGCAGCACACAAACAGCCCAAATCGGAATATTTGCCACCACAGAAGCCACGCACCAAATATCTGCCACCTGCACAGCCAGAAACTAAATATTTGCCACCTGCACAGCCAGAGAAAACTTATTTACCAGCCGCTGCACCAGCTGCTAAATATTTACCACCCAAGGTAGCACCATCTCTACCACCACCACCACCAGCACCAAAGGCTGCATATTTGCCCCCTAGTGAGACAAAAGGCAACTATTTGCCACCCGCACAACCAGAACAACAATATTTGCCACCTTCAGCTGCACAGTCAGCGGAATCACATTTGACGCCACCAGAAATTAACTTTCACATTCCTGTACCATCATATGCGCTACCACTAAGCGGATCAGCTGCTGTGCCACTGCCTGGTGGCGCTAATCCGGGTTATCAATATCGACAGCCATTGCGTCGTTTCAAATTCTAAATCAACAATTAACAACAACAACAACATTGACAACTATTTAAATACGCGACACACCCAAAGCAATACATAAGCTACACTCCACACACAAACACATACACATAGCCATTGTTACTGCATTTAAGCTTAACTTGTGCACAATAAAATGCATTGAAAAATAATAAAAAAATAAAATAAAATAAAAAAAATTAAAAAGCGATTAATTAATCAATAAGAAAACTTTCATAATCAGCTAACAAAGCAGCAACAAAAAAAAAAAAAAATAATGAAAACAATTTCCCGTTAGTTATTGCAGAGTTTATGATATAATAGATAAAAAAAAATGAAATTGATGTCATGTTCCAATTTCATGCAGATCATCCCGTGAATTTCACCAAAACTAACATTAACCTTGAACGAGCTGCGAACTGCAGCTTACGACAGACAATAGCTGATCCACAGAGAAAGAGAGAGTAAGAGATAGACGCACAACAACCGCAATAGCAACAAAAAACAAGTAAGAAAGCTATAGTCGAGTATGCTCGACTGTATAATATTCGGTGCCCAAATTTTGGTATTTGAAATTTGTATAACTTCCATGTTCCGTATCCGATCTGTACCAAATTTTCACACATATTCCAGATAAACATATTATAACTTTGTACCAAATTTCAGTCATGTAGCTTGTCTGGGTGTGGATGCTGTGGTGTGTTCAAAATGGTTGTCATCGATTTCTGGAGGCAGAGGGGGGCGTGGCAAAAATCCAAAATAAATTTGATCTGCCTGTAAATACTACAAACACTTTGCAAAAAAAATAAAGTCTCTAGCTCTTATAGTCTCCGAGATCTATGTGTTCATACTGACGTACTGACGGACAGACGGACAGACGGACATGCTCCAATCGACTCGGCTGTTGATCCTGAGTCAGAATATATATACTTTATGGGGTCGGCCACGCCTCCTTATGGGTGTTACATACATTTGCTCTTGTCACTAACCCAATATACTCTTGGTACCCAATGGTCACCGAGTATAAAAAATCCAAAGCTATTAAATTCCCTTTAAGCCATATATTGACTTAGGTCGCCGATATCGACTATCAATAGAGCTGGAAAAAAAAACAACAACAATAAAAAACAAAAGCGTCTAATCAATGTCTGCGTCTATTTTAAAAAGCACGCGCTGTGCTTTGAGCTCTCAGCTCTCACAGCTCATATCATCAACACTTGCAGCGTTCATTTAATTATTATAGACGAAAATGAAAATGAATAATGATGCAGCATCTTGTGCTGCTACTATATATATATATATATATATATATCTAGTCCATTGATTATACACAACTGGTCGACTGGTGTCTATTACAAAAACAATTAAGCGCAAAAAAAACGTAAAAAAAAAATTTGTTAATTGCTAGCTGCAGCATTTTGTTGACCTCTTTCAGTGTCGAGATGAGTTAATAGCAATAAACTGAGGCCAACTGATTAATTTTTTTCATTTGTTTCTTTTAGCCAAATGTAGTGCAAGCGCAAAAAAAAAATGCCAAAATCGGGCAACACGAGTACAACAAATAAAAATCAATAAAAATGAATCTAGCTAAAAATCTAAAGGCTCCATAATATATTTTAAAGATTCATTTTGATATTGGGAGGCGTATTTAATAGCCGTTGGCTATTAACTTGATAAAAAAAAAGAAAAAAAAAACAAGAAGATTTTCGTATACCCGGCAGTCATAGCGCACAGCGAATATAATGATTGTGTGGCTGCAGGAAATTTATATAATACCCATAAGGAGATTCCAGATAGTTTAAATTCATGTTCCAGATTAAAAGCTGAGGTCATTGCTAAGTGTCCGACTGTTCCTTTGACTGATTTATCTCCAGTCCTACAAATATCCAGTCCTACAAATCCTGATCATGTTTATTCAGGATTTTATTAACTTGATAAAAAAAAACACAAGAAGAGTTTCGTATACCCGGCAGTCATAGCGCACAACGGTTATAATGACTGTGTGGCTGCAGGAAATATATGTAACGCCCATAAGCTGGCTTGGTAGATGGCTGAGAGTGTAAATATTCATGCTCCAGATTAAAAGTTAAGGTGATTCCAAAGTGTCGGACTGTTCCTTTACCTTATCTACCTCCAAAACTTCCCATAATCCAAATCAAGTTTATTCAGGATTTTTGCCATGCCACCCAAAGTCTCCAAAGCATAACGCTAAAAATCAGCGCACTACAAGCACAACCTTCAAGCTCATGCTGTGTATTTTCATAAACTTATTATCAGGACTATTGCGGAGCATCTGCTAAAATTTGATACACTTCGGATAAGATAAGAAACCTGAAAGTTATGCTCCTAAATATTTTTAAATATTTTCAGGTCCCTAAAACATCTTTTCCAGGTATCCGACAGTTGAGACTTTTAACATTAGTTTTCTAATTTATATTTTATTAGTTTGACAGTTTGATGAACTACAACATACCCGCACTCAATAAACTGTTTGAGCCAAGTTAAACAATATACTTGTATCTGTAGCAGAAATTATTTTTATGTTTGCTTTACGCACAGCAGAAACGCATTTGGCAATTCCAAAAAATTAATAGAATTAAAAGCAGAATTTAAATAACGGCGAATAACGGCGCTGCCTAGGGGTAAGACAAACAACATTAGATTGTGAGCTGACAGCTCTGTTATTGTTGTTATTGTCATTGTTGTTGTTGTTATTGTTGACGTTGAGTTCGGCTACGCTGTTAGAGCTTTACCACAAATCGGACAGACAGTCGGAGCAATCAGACAATCAGACTGCGAGCGCCCGGTTCTCGGTTCGTTGTATAAATAAAGAAGCACTTGCCGGAAACTATATCATTTCAGAGCAGACGTTGTACGTATCAAGAACTGTTCCTGTCTCAAAGCCAAAACGTAAAATGGTTTGTATTCAAATTGTACTACATTAGTCTGAACTTTGAATTAATCTTCTCTTCTTCTACTACTTGTTCTTTAGAAAATCCTTGTATTAGCTTTGTTCAGCCTGGCGTTGGTTGCCGCTGATGTTTCGCATTTGTTTGGTCATGAACATGATCATGATCATCATCATCATGATCATCATCATGACGATGAGTCAGCGCATGCACATCCTGGCTATAACTATGATCCACCACAAATTCCCTTCGAACTGCCAACAGCTACAAATACTGCACCCGTCTATCTGCCACCCAAGGTAGAGGAACCAAAATCAACATATTTGCCACCAGCACAACCTAAACCAACATATTTACCACCTGCACCACCAAAGCCTGTCTATTTGCCACCTGTGACAACCAAGGCTCCATATGTTGCTCCTGTCGTTGAGGAAGTAAAATCATTGCCCATTGCAAAGCCCGTAAACAATTATTTGCCACCCGCACCAGTGGCACCCAAGGCAGCAGCAGCAGCAGCATCAGCACCAGCACCAGCTGCAATTAAGCCAAGCTTTACCATACCAATTCCATCATATGCGGCACCATTGGAACCAGAGAATACATATTTGCCACCACAGGAAGTCGTTGAGCCACACAGCGATGATGGCTATCATTATGATGCTCCTGCCAAGCCATTCTTCTACTAAGTGCAAACAAATTATTAGCCATGATTTTGCCAATTGTTGTCACTCAATGTGTATATACTTACTATATATATTTCTATAATTTGTAACATTGTTCAGTTATTTATTTATAACAGATCCTACTCCCCCGCAAAACACTGCCTCCCCTAACGCTAATGCCTAAAAATACAAAAATAAATATAAACGCGAAAAACCAAGCCTATAAAAAAAAAAAATCTACATCCTTATAGTTTTTGAGTCATAGTAGGGAAGATATAAAAATCCTACTTAAATTTGACTTGAAGTTCCAAGACAACATAATTAAAAGTACATTGAACGAGTCATCAAACACAACATTAAAAAAAATGTAGACTATATATAGATTTGTGTATGTGTGTGTAAGTGTGTGTGTTATATATTATATGCAAATAGTTGACTACTTGAAAACAGTTTCATTCATGGGCAACGTGAACTCATCATGTGGGACGTCGACCGTCCACTTTGCTCATAATTAAACACCTACAAACAGCCGGATCAGAGATCATTGAGATTTGCAGATCACACAGATCGTGAATGTTGTGTCTGTCCATAAAAAAAAAAAAAAATAAAAATTCTTTGCCAAAAAAAAAAACAAAATTCCGTGTTGATTTATTATATCGTTTGCTCATTTATTAATTCGCGTGAGTAATTGAAAGCGAAACTGGCCAAGCTTATATATAGTTAAGTATATTTACTTATTGTTGGCATAAGCTCAATAAATGGCCAAGCATTTTAACGTATTATATAATTTATAAGCCGGCAATCACTTGATCTTAATCAGCAGAAACAAAAGCAAGCATTGTGCATGACTGAAGGTGTGAAGATGTCGCACGCCCACGCCTCTAATGTGAAAGTGAAACTAATATCAGACAGCATATAAATAATTATCTTTCGCTACGTATAGCACTTAGTTATTTCTATTATTTGTTAAACAAAAATTGATACGTTCTATGTACGAGTATTGTGTATGATCTAATGGCAAATTATGCGGCAACCTGTTTTGCCAACCGCTTGGCAAGACACACTCTATACACTTCACAGACTCCTCTATCAATATGCTAATTTAGTTATTGATAATTTCGCTCTCTAATACCTTAAATGTTTTCATTATGTATTGTATCTGCAATGATTATACTTAATATTAGTCTTAGTATTTGTATATTGTCGCTGTGAGTATGCTTGTATATTTTTTTATGCATATATGGCAATAAATTAATTGCCAACATCTTAGTACGCCAACAGCACAACATTTAAACTATCTGAAAGAGGATTAAAGCAAGTTCAACTTCTGATTCGACGACTGATACTTTTTTTTTCTACTGATTTTTGCAACTGGTTTTTTTGTTCTGCACAATTAAAAAAAAAAAAAAAAAAAAATATAACTATTTAGTGTTTAAATATATGCAGGAATTTTGATAGCATAAAAAAAAAATAAAAAGAGAAAGGCTAATATAGATTTAATATTATATTTGTAAGCATTGCGTATACGCAATCTTTGAATAATAAATTGAAAGTATTTTAATTAAATGTGAAACAGTTTTATACAATCGATCAACTATGTATTTAATTTGTGGGGAATTTCAATAAATTTTTTAAAGTTTAAGCTGCTCCTCCAAAAAAAAAATAAAAAACTTAATTAAATATATACATCAATAAAAGTTAAGTTAAATAGTTCATTAATATAAACATTATAACATTAGCATAAAAAGCTTTCAGAACTTATTTCACGAGCACACAGACACTGATAAATAAATTTAAAAAAATTGTTGCATACTTTTAAGCTGTTCAATAAACATCCAAAAGATATGCAAGCAGCAGTAGTATAAAAGTTGTATAACAGTTTCTTTTTTTTTTGAATGAACGCTGCTTCGCCTACTGCTGCTGCAGTATATATAGAAAAAAAAGCAATATAAAAATTTGAGTTCCTTTTGAATTACACTTGTCATTGCACAGACTTTGCTTATTCAAGCAAACATGTTCCTCAACAAGTTATTTTGACAGTGTCATGTAAGACATGTAAATATTCATCATAAATCATTTAAAAAATTCAGAAGGTCAATTAATGACTTGGTTAATTATCTGAAGGAGTTGCCAAAGCGATACGGAAGTCTTACAATAATTTTTTGACGCCCATTCAATAGCCATTAACACCTTTCAGACGACTGTCGTTTTAGAGATATATACAATGTCACAAATTGCGTTTCATGCGGTACAGTCTGCGGGGAATCATTGATAGCTATAATAAACAAAAAGAAAAAAAAAAGTCAATCGGATTCATCAATCAAAAGCACTTTGTCTAGATTTGGTCACAGCGCCATGTGAAAGGCTCTTTAACTTATTTTTGCCAATTTGAAGACGAACTAAGAGCAGAAGCAACAACAACAAGAACGGCAAGAAGATAAAGATTTTAAAATCGAGTAGATTGTAAACCGGTTGATTTAATGAATTTTGAAAGTATTTTTTTTTTAGTAGTAGATTTATTTATATATTTTTGTTTACTAACATTTAAGCGACATTCTAAATCGCAACTTGCTTAAACTAAAAGCCAAAACAATTGTTTGTATATATCTTGAATCTTGTCAATCTATATATTGCTTGCCAATATAGTTGTAGAAGTAACTGTTAATAATAATAATAATAATAATAATGCTGCTCTGTCAGTACCAAAATATTATATAAAATAGCAGAAGTTTCCATTCATAGCTTCCGTATGCAAATGCCAATTGGCGGTTTCCCTATACATATTCATATATTCATATTTATATTCATATATTATTTTTGAATATATATATATGAATATATATTGTGATTAATGATGCATAGTGAGAAGTTAGCCAGTAGTTCTCAGCGTGTTGTTTTTTTGAAATAAGAACGCATCTTGTTCTACACAAATTCGATAAACTATATTTATTGTATCTTTGATGAGCTGTGAATGCTATAATTAAAGACATGCTCTTTCGATATGCCATATCATATATAGCAGACCTTGGCCGCCAAACAACAAAATAAAAACATTACCCAATAATTGTATTCTTTATAAATTTTTGTTTTTGTTTTTGTTTTCTTTTACAAATAATTTATCTTTATTTACTCATGTTTTGCAATTCAACAATAACTAAATACTTCAATTTCGATTTCATTTGTATTTTTCTTCGTTTTTTTTTTCTTTTTCTTCCTTTTTTTTTTTTTTTGTTTTCGATTTTTTTATTTTGTTGTATTTCTTCCGAACTTCATTTGTCTCTTTGTACTTTAATGTTTAATAGTAGTAGTAGTAGTAGTAGTAGTAGTATTTCTCATTAGCGTTTCGTGGGAAAAATACGCCTTTGATTAGGTTTGATTAAATGCAATAGTTGAAGTGCTGTAGAGTGTGTTGAATAGTTTGAAGAATTGTAGAGTTTTGATTTTGGTTGTGGCTGTGACTGTGACTGTGACTGTGCATGTGTGTGTGCGTAGTATGTATGCTTGATATATTGATTTAATGCTATTATCGATAACGTTAGCGATAACGATAATATAGTTCCATATGTGCAGATAGTTGTGTAGTAATAGTAGTAGATATAGTAGTAGATAGTAGTAGATAGTAGTGATAGTAGTGTTGAGTAGCAGAAACGGGAACGTGAACGTGACGTGAACGTGACGTAAGCAGGAACGGGAGCAGGAACAAGAGCAGGACGAGTGTATAAAGAAAAGAAGAAGAAAATATTTGAATATTTTTTCATTGTGTGTGTGTGTGTGTGTGTGTGTATTCGTGTGTATGTGTGTGTAAATAAAAACAGCCAAAACAAATGTTAAGTGTCAATAAGAAATAGAATATATATTAAATAAGTAGTCAAAATTCTTCGCTAGACATTTTGCGTCTAGCCCCGCCCCACTTTCTCTTTAGTAGCGGCGCTGACGATAGAAGCGTCTTACATAGACTGGACGACGGTATTGATAACCGGCCTGGCTGCTGTATGCATGTCCGGGCAGATGTTGCTGCTGCTGCTGCTGGGCCAGTGGTGGCAAGTATTGAGCACGCTGTACAATTGGCTGTTGAACAATTGGTTGCTGCACATGGCTGAAAGTCTGGCTAATGGCAACAGGACGAGCGACAGGACGTGCAATAGGTACAGCAGCTGCAACGGGACGTGGTGCTGGTGCTGATGCCAATGGTGCTGGATCCTCAATATCAATATATTCTGGTTCAGGTGTGGCAATATCCTGTGGATTGGGTCCTTGTGTTGCCGAATCAGGCAATTGTGCGCCAGCTGCAAAGCCAATAAGCGCCAAAGCAATGAACACAAAGAATTTCTGCCGGAAACAAGAACAAGTAAAAAAAAAAAACATTGTAATATGTGTGTGAAGTGAACACTTTCAATTTGAAGTTGAATTTATTTATTTATAGCTTGATGTTATGGCTGGAATTGGCGCGTGAATTGGAATGCGAGAAGTGCCTGTCAGAACGCAATGAAGTTGTACACTTATGTTTCGAGGCGCACTTCAATTCTTATTAATTATTGTTCGTGCTGCTAGGCAATTGATAAAATTAAGGGTTCACTTTTTTATTTTTTATTATATTTTATTTTATTTTATTTTTTATTATTATTATTTTTTTTATATGTCCTTTTTCACTATACACTTATAATTGCTGCCAGGCTGCACATACCATTTTATTTAATTTTTTGTTTTATTTTTTTTTGGAAATTTGAATAAATTTTTACGCAAAAATTTCTCGTCCAGAAGCGCACGAGCAATTTACACTCAAGAAGTTCAAAGCACAAATGATGATGAGTTGGGCAGTTTCTATGAAATTTATACTATATCTGGCCCGTCCGGTTCGCTTATGTGGGTCTAAGAGAAGCAGCAAAACTAAGCAAAAGCAGCGACCGCCAAAAAAAAAAAAAACACACACACACGCATACACATATAAGACTACAGTGTTATAAATAAAGTAACAACAATAACAACAATGGCAACAATATGCTGACAGCAGAAGCATAGCAACAACAGTAACATTAACAACAATCAAACAACAAAATTCAAATCAAAATTTAAATTAAATAATTCGATATTTTTGTTGTTGGCAACAGCAACAGCGGCAGCAGCGTACGCAGCAGCGGCAGCAGTAGTGACAGCAGCAGAGAAGATTTGTATACCTAGAAGTGAACATACCATAGTATGCCTGGCAGTCCCTTTTAGCCCACAGCATCTGCCGATTGTCAGTAAACAACAACAACAACAAATAGCAGCAGCAGCAACAGCAACAGCAGCAGCAGTCGCATATATAACAATCACTTTGCTGTCGTCACGACGCATGACGCATCAGTTGAAGATACACGCTACATATACAAAGAGACAGAGAGACCAACGAACAGACAGACAGACAAACAACATAACAAAAGTTCAAAACAAAAGAAGATAGTTTTTTGACCATTTAAGAGCGATCTCGTTTTCATTTTGCTGCCTGCTGTGCTGCTCTCATATGCTCTCTTTCTCTCTCTCTCTCTCTATCGTTCTCTTAACTACGCTGTGGTATTCTACAGTGCTTGGCACGGCTCGTGGCTTAAGTGAAGTTTGTTGCCTAAGTCTTTTGTATTTGATGTCTGGAGTTTTTGCTCTAATTTGCATAACATTTTGTAAGAATAATAATAATAATTTTTATTTTTATTTTTTTTTTTTTTTTTGCCCATCATTTAGATGATCATCTAATTATGCCAAGTTTTATTATATTTTTATTATTATTTTTTTTTTTATTCATCTTTATGCCTTCGGTTTTTTATTTTGTGGTACACATAAATCTTTGCTTGCTGCTGTAAAAATCTTATCGCAGCTTATCGTATTGTATTTTTTTTTTGTTTTGTTGTCATACTTCATAATTGTGACTTATAATATTATTAAGAAAGGGAAATCTTAATAAACGCTTGAGCTTAAAGCGACTATTGTGACAAGTTGAACACAAAAACCACAAAACTTGACAATCATATCAAGTTATAGTGATTGTCTGGCCCATCCAACTATTTATCCATTTATACATCTGCTCACACTTGACCTTTGCCACAAATAGAAACAATAACAACAACAAATTTAACGGCTTTTTGGGCATATACACAACATCATTTCCGTTTTTTACTGAAGATATCGTGCATTTGTGTGGGGGAATAATACATAATATACATTCACCTGGCCATAGAAACTGAAGTGAACCTCTTCTACAAATATATTTAACTATAAAATGCAGCCCATTATCAAGGCTAAGCACAGGAAATGCTTCTATCATCTCTTAGCTAAAAGCATATTTTACATAAGCAGCCATCTTATGACTGTGACTGGGGATGAGTTATCCAAGCTGGATCATAAAAATTAGCTTTTGGGAATTAGTTTAGTTAGTGATAGCAACAAAAAAAAAAAACCACTGCCGATTCTTAACGCATGTGACATCATTCTCATACTACTGCTGCTGCTTTTGCTGCTGTTGCTACTATTTCTAACTTCCTTTCACCTGCTTTGACGGTGGCATCGTATGCCTTGATTAATTGAATGTTTGTCATCGAAAACAAGAAACATAAATACTCGTAAACAGCAGTTGAGCATTGCGCATTTTTTTTTTTTTTTTTTTAAGTTTCTATTTAAAGTTTTTTGCTTGCTTCGTATACTCTTACAAAGAGCATTTCAATTTTGCCAGTAGAAGAAGATTAATCTCACATTTCATACTACTATTTTCTACTATAATTTCCGTCTAATATTTTCCACTTTTATTTTATTATTTATTTTATTTTTTAATAATTTTTATTTATTTTTTTCTACTGCTATTATCTATTAATATTTTTTTTCTATTATTTTTTGCTACTATTATCTACAATTTTCTACTACTATTTTTCACTACGAATTCTACCACTATTATTTAATATAGCTTTAAACTATTTATTTCTACTACTATTGTCTTCTACTATTTTCTATTATTTTTTTCTATTATTTTCCTCTACAATTTTCTATTACTATTTTCTTCTGCTCTTTTCTTCTTCTATTTTCTTCTACTATTTTCTACTACTATTTTCTATAACTATTTTCATATTTTATTTACTACTATTTTTATTTATTTTTTCTTCTGCTATTTTCTACTATTTTCTACTACTATTTTCACCTACTATTTTTTACTTCTTTTTTTATTCTACTGCCATTATCTACTACAATTTCTAACTAATATTTTCTACTAGAATTTTCTACTGCTATTTTCTACTACTATTTTCTACTACTATTTTCTATTCTACTGCCATTATCTACTATAATTTTCTACTAATATTTTCTACTATAATTTTCTACTACTACTTTCTACTACTATTTATACTAATATTTTCTTCTGCCATTTTCGACTGTTAGTTTCCACATATTATTTTCTACTACTTTCTCCTCTCATTTTCTCTTGCTATTTTCTACTACTAGTTTCCACTATTTTTTTCTACTATTATTTTCTACTACTATTTTCTACTACTATTTTTACTACTATTTTCTTCTGCCATTTTCGACTGCTATTTTCTAGTTTCCACTATTATTTTCTACTATTATTTTCTACTATTATTTGTTACTACTATTTTCTACTACTATTTTCTACTACTAATTTTTATTCTACTGCCATTGTCTACTACAATATCTAACTAATATTTTCTACTAGAATTTTCTACTTCTATTTTTGACTACTATTTTCTACTACTATTTTTTATTGTACTGCCATTATCTACTATAATTTTCTACTAATATTTTCTACTACTATTTTCTACTACTGTTTTCTTCTGCCATTTTCGATTGCTATGTTCTACTACTAGTTTCCACATATTATTTTCTACTACTATTTTCTACTACTTTCTCCTCTCATTTTCTCTTGCTATTTTCTACTACTAATTTCCATTATTATTTTCTACTAATATTTTCTACTACTATTTTTCTACTAATATTTTTTACTACTATTTTCTACTATAATTTTCTACTACTATTTTCTACTTATTATTTTTTTCTACTACTTTCTCCTCTCATTTTCTCTTGCTATTTTCTACTACTAGTTTCTACTGTTATTTTCCACTATTATTTACCATTATTATTTTCTTCTGTTATTTTTCACTACTATTTTCTACTATTATTTTCTACCGACTACAATTTTCTACCACATTTTTCTTCAGTTATTTTCTACAACTATTTTCTATAATTTAAAAATTTTTTTTCTTTAAGTTGACAGAGTGTAAAATCTTCGGCATGCTGATAAAAAAAAGCGCAGTGTTTTTTTTTGTCTCTTGATTGTTGTGCACCGAATTTATTGTTATTTTTACGGTTATTAGGAAATTTCAAAAGTAATTAATAATCCATTTGTTGTGTTTGTTTTAGCTGATTATGTTTCAGGTAAATACTTAACGAAATTCTGATACATTCATAAATCTAATATTAGTTATGGATCTAAAGACTGGATCGACTGTTACGTCACGCAATTTGACTTGCAAAACATGTCATTCAAATTTTAATTATATAAAAAAAAACATACATAATATACTATAATATATACAACAATAAACAACTACAACAACTACAATAAAGAAAAACAAATCCCAACTAAAAATCAATTCAATTCTAAACAAAGAATATTTAGATCTCAAAACAGGGCGTGCCAGATTTATGAGTCTCTACACACAAACACACATAGAGAGAGAGACCACGCATATATGTAGATGCGCGAGCAGTCAATAAATATGATAAGATTTTTAAAATCTCATTTAATACATGTTTATGGCAATAGAAAATTAATATATTGAACATTTTATATATGTTCATGTGTGTTCATCTTTTGGCCAATGTTGCCGCACCGGAACCAAAACTAAAGTCATGCCAAAATTAGCATAGTTCAGCATAGTTCGACAATCCCCAACCGGTAAAAAAAAAAAAAAAAAAACAGCCAAAAAACTAGCTAAAAAAGCTAAAGAGCTAAAAAGCTATCACAAAATTGAATCAAAAGCCATGAGCCGCCGTTTTGGAAATTACCTTAAATGCCGGCAATCGAAAGATGGATTTATTTATGGCTCATCATTAGCCAAAACGCACTTAAAATCAAAAACCAAAAGCCTAAGCGATAACAACAATTCACAAAGCCTTCCTGCCTGCTTACCCCACCCCCCTCCAATATAATCCTCAGCAGGCTGTTAGAACAGGTCAAATATATGAATTGACCTTGCGTTTACCAAGTTGCCTAATTTAATTATTATTATTATAAAATGTCCCAAAACGTGCCATAATAATAATGATAATATTTCCAAGTATAATGTATAATGTATACGACCTGTTATCCATAACCAAAAATTTGTATGTTTTCAACTCGTTTACAAGCGATCTATCGATAAGAACAATACGCAGCCACAGCAGCAACAACAACAAAAATAAATATAAAATAAAGAAAAACTGACAAAACAAAAGTTTCCCACGTCTGCTGCCAAAATTATCAGCATAGCGATCAAACGTTTATTAAAGACACGCCTCGTTCTCTCTTTCTATCTCTCTTTTTCTCTCTCTCTCTCTCTATCTTGTTAACTGTCTGCCGGTTTGTTTAGCATTTGAATAAGTTTTGTAAATAAACGAATATTGAATACTTCGAAAAAGAAGAGAAGAAAAAATAAATATGATAAATTTGCATGGCTAAGCAAAGTCAACGAAGCGGTCTATGTCTATTGTCAATATATTGTTATATCTAGCATATATATATCTTGGAGGTGTTTTTATTTTCTTTGACATTTCAATCGACACATTGACAATGTTTATATGTTTATTGTTATTGTTGTCTCTTAAAACGAGGCGGCACACAATGCGTATGCGCAATGCCAAATTAAGTTGCTAGGTTAGATGCGACAGCACAAAATATATATATATATATATATACTTATAGATGTATTTACTTAACTTTAGCTAGCATCGCTAGCTGCGCATCTTTAGCATAATTTGACAATAGACAAAAACTCATAAATTAAAAAACAAGCTACTAAAAAAAATTGCACAATTTAAATCATGTTGCAGCCTCAGTTGGTATTATTTTTTTTTCTTGTTTTTTTTTTGTTTTTTTTTAACCTTGTCGCACTTAGTAAACATTTAAAATTCTTTAATACTGAATTAGCTGATGCCAGTTTAGCAATTGAAAGAGTAAGAAAATATGCATAGCATTATTATCTCTGCTCACACGCTCTCCCATCAAACACTTCAAAGTTATATACAGATTTTTTTTTTTTCTATTTTGTCAAGTGTCGAGAAACAATGAATCGTAAATAACTGATGAGCTTCCGCACATTCACTATGCCTGAGCCTGAGCCGACTGAACATTCACGTTATAAATATTCAATTAATTACGGAAAAAGTAAAGCAAAATCTCAAAAAAAAAAAAAAAAAAAGATGCAACGAATTTTTGTTGCTCTTTTTATACAGATTTTTTTTTTTAATTTTCTGAAGATTTATAATGAAAACTTCCGTTTCGCAGTCATAAAATATGTTTAATATATTTTTTTTTTAATTGCTGTCATAACTAAAGTCATAACAAGCTCAGCAAAACTCGTAGGCATCAGCATCAGACAGACAGACAGACAGTTAGACAGACATTATAGAATGTTAAGCACTTGACTCGATTTATAACTACTTCAATAAATTGTTGTTTAAATGATTGCGCTACGAAAAAAAAAAAAAATAAACAAATGTTGCCACACAGACACACATACAGAGACACATACGCACGCAGTGAAATATTATTACTTATATTTCCGCCTCCGCATTTAGCTAATCACATTGCTACAAATTAATAATGACTATGAAAAAACTGTTTTAGGCCTCAATTAACCAACTTCAACTTGTCGAACTATTATCTAAAAACTTTAACATCTTTTAATCTTTTGTCAAATTAATGCAAATTGATCGATCGACTTTCATTAAATGTCATGTTTATTTTTAAGATTGCCAAAATTCTATGTTTCTATTTCTATTCCTGTTGCCGTTGCTCATTCCCGTTTAATGTTCCCATTTTTCTGGGTTGGGTTTAAAACTGGGTCTAGCTGTTTAAAATCAACTTTTAACTCTTTTTCTATGTTGCCAGACACGCGCCGTGAAAGCATCGCAAATTGTTAAAAAATTAATTGGCAAAATAAAATTCATTATGCAAATTAGCGGCAAATCGATCGAAGAACACAGACATAGTATCGGGCGCTATCTAATCATTATTTAACTTAGTAATTAGCTTTTTTTATAACGCAAGCAGACAAATATAATATAAAAATAAATAAATAAAAAATATATATAAAAAATATATATATATAAACATATATTAAATATACAAAAAACAAAAAAAAAAACAAAAAAAAAGAAGAAAAAAAATAATAATTATAGTAGCCGCTGGCCAAATGAATTCGCAGACAAAATTTAACCAAAAAAAAAAAATAAAAAACAAACGCTTAGCAAATTTTATCTTAGACTTTTTGGCACCTTTATTTAACTTCTTTTGTCTTTTTTTTTTGACTGGCTCGTGCCATAATTTGATTGAACTCGCACTTTGAACTTTTGCTGGAAATTGCTGAAAAAAATCAATAAGAACTTTTTAGCTAGCTGAAATTTTTAGCTATATTTCTAGTGCAAAAATCAAAAGCTAAAAAAATTTTAGATATTTTTTTTTTTTTTTTAATTATTATTTAATGTTTGCTGCTAAATCATTTTAATGTTTATCGTCTGCATTCACATTTTTTTGTCATTTCAGGTTCATTTCGTTGATTCATTCATATTTTCGTATATTTTGAACTTTTGCTGAAAATTGCAAAAAAAAGAAAGAAAAAAAATCAATAAGAACTTTTTAGCCAGCTCAAATTTTTAGCTATATTTCTAGTGTAAAAATCAAAAGCTAAAAAATTTTAGATATTTTTTTTTTTTTTTTAATTATTATTTAATGTTTGCTGCTAAATCATTTTAATGTTTATCGTCTGCATTCACATTTTTTTTATCATTTCAGGTTCATTTCGTTGATTCATTCATATTTTTGTATATTTTGAACTTTTGCTGGAAATTGCAAAAAAAAAAAATAAAAAAGAAAGAAAAAAAATCAATAAGAACTTTTTAGCAAGCTCAAATTTTTAGCTATATTTCTAGTGTAAAAATCAAACGCTAAAAAAATTTTAGATATTTTTTTTTTTTTTTTAATTATTATTTAATGTTTGCTGCTAAATCATTTTAATGTTTATCGTCTGCATTCACATTTTTATTTTGTCATTTCAGGTTCATTTCGTTGATTCATTCATATTTTTTTTGGGGGGCGATAATGGTGACAAATCTAGTTCAGAGTAAAACATGAACTGACACTGATGGCTATCGTTATATATACATAATATGCCATAGAGATCAACCATAAATGAGCAACCAGTTCTAGCTGTTAGTTTTTTCTAGCTATTGTGCTGATCTTAGCACTTAGTAGCCGGCAGAGAGAATTCAATATACACAGAAAAAAAAAAAAAAAATCAAAACTTGTTGATTTAAATGTTTTATATTTATATGCCATTCAAGTTAATTTGCACAAATGCAAATGAATCTATTCATTTGTTAGTGTGAGTATCTGTTAGCATCTTTAGTTTTTTGGTATCTTCTTTTACTTTTTTGTAGCTAATGGCTGCTACAGCAGTGGCAGTGTCAGTGGAGTAGAACTCGTTTCTAAGCATTGTTGCAGCTTGAAGTTTTAGCTTCAGGCTGTGCGGGCACGTGACGTGTTCAAAAAATAATCAAAAGACAAAAAGGTTCTCGCGACAGTTTACCCGCCATAGTGTCTGGTAAAGTTTATATATATAATATATTTATCTATTTTTTTTTTATGATGTGCTGTAAAGTTCTTAGTTTGTGTTCGTGTCAAGTCAATGGCCCAGCTAATTGTTACTGTAAAGCTTTGCTGCGCGTGTGTTTCTATATATATATCTGTGTGTGTATGTGTGTGTGAGTGTGTCTGTTAAGTAGCTGCTCTGACATTGTTTTCAAACTTTAGATGCCGCTTGCTGCGCTTTATTTAACGTTTTGGGGCTTTGTTGGCATTTGTTTTGTTGTGTGCATCTTATAAATGACTTGAATGATGTTGCTGCCTAAATGTGATTGTGATTATTATTATTTGTTGTTGTTGTTGCTGCTGCTGTTGTGTTTTTTTGTGTGTAAGGCCAAGGTTAAAATTTGTAAAGAGATTGTAAACATTGGATAATTTAATTTTGGTTTCTTTCGGTTCGCTGCTTCATTTGCATTTTTTTTAATCTTGTGACTTGCGACTACAACAACAGCTACAGCAACAACATAGTGTTGATGTGTTTGACACGTATTATGGATTTGTTTGACAAGTGCCTGTCAGCTGGGGCCCTCACATAGTCGTCATAGCATAACGTCGACCCACATTGTCAGGCCTCAGTCACCATACAACGGACCAAACTGCACGGCCATTGACGTGCCGTTAATTGATTCACGCTCATCACCACAATACAAAAATATAATAATAATAATAAAAAAAAAAAAGCGCAGTCCACAGTAGTTCGCAGTAGTTTTGCAGTAGTCGTCTACAGTTTCCTGCCACTACTATATTATTTAATAGTTCACAGTATATAGCATTTGCGTGACAAAGCCGACCCGAAGGCATTATGAATGGCCAATGTGAAGTTAGTTAAGTCAATGATCTGCTTGTCCGTCATATTGTCATATTGTCACATTGTGATATTGTCCCATCATTGATCGCATTGTAAAAGTATTAATTGAATCTTAATAGCCAACAAAATGTGCCTTGATATTATGGAAATTTTTTTTGTTTATGTTTAGGCCTCAATACAAAAAGAGAAAAAAAAAACAAAAAATAAGACAATATAAAATCAATTACAAGGGGCCGCTGCCCTGCATCGATCATCATTATCATCAACTTCATAAGCATAGGATTTCGTTGCCAATATTTAATGCTATTTTTAAACAATAAGCTAAGCTTAAGATAAGCTCAGCTTAGCTAAACTAATGAGCCGCTGCTATTTGAGCTTGTGCTGTGCTGTGTTTTATCCACGAGTCGGGAATGGCAACAAAATAATTGGCAAAATTTTCAGCGGCAAGCTAAACGATTTTGTTCGCGCTTCGCTTATAATTCATAATTCGCGGCTGTCAATTGTTGCCTTTTATTGTTGTTGCTACTTCGCAAAAGATTTTTGCACAAAAAAAAAATAGATTTGATTTATTTGCAATCACTTGAACGCTCAGAAGGTTAATAGTTGTTAAACGTCTATTAAACTATTGATTAATTTTAAGATAATGCGTTACGATCATATACTAAAAAAGTGTGGGGTGAAAATTACTTGCAATATCGTTCAAGCGCTCAAGCTTGACATCAGATAAGGAAGTTAAAAACTAGCAACAAAAAAAAAAAAAAAATCATCTAACATTGCCATGAATAATTAGCATGACTATAAATAGATGCAATGATTACTTGTATTAAGCCTAACTAATGAAGAAGCTACAATCTATTATAGTTGGTCTATTGACCCTGCAACAGTCGCACTCTAATCGTAAAGTAATTTCATACACTTAGCCAAGTAATGAACCTTTATTGGTGGAGCAGCTAGAGTTTATTTGTAATGTGTCTTGAATATTTATTTGTGGCAGCCAAAATTATGCTACAGTTTTTTTGTTGCTGCACTTTCATTTAAACACTTGGCAACTAAAAGTATGCAATGGTTTTAGCAAAATGTTTTTTTAAGTATTAATTAAAACAACATTGTTTCAAGCCAAGTCTGGCGCTGCTACAGCAGACACACAAGCATGATTGTGCAAACAATTTTCATGCGTGGCTGAATTTTCAGCCGCCTTGTTTTTTTTTTTTTTTTTGTTGCCTGCTGTCCGTTCATATGAACGGACTGTTTCATATTTCTTTGCGGCCTGAGACGTCTACACAAATCATCATACGCAATGTTTGTCTAAACGAAAAAAACAAAAAAAACAAAAAAAAAACCAACAAAAATAAACGTAAAGTGCGTTGCTGACGTTGCTGCTGTTGATGTCTCTTGCTGCTGTTACCTGCCGTTGTACACACCTAACTTTAATTTTTTTTTCGTTTATTTGTTGTTGTTGTTCATGTCAGCGGTAGATTTTTAGAAAACAAGCAGCAATCTTAACAACTATGCCAAGGGCAATTTCGCCTCTGATTGATTTACAAGAGGCGTTTGCTAGAGCGCCCGCTTTAGCTGTGAACCAACATTGCGTATACGTCATTAGAAAACATGACGATCAATTCTTAACGCTGCGCTGTCATAATTCAGTTAAAGATTTTTATCGAACGAACGCTGTCGATTAAGTCATAATTATAATTTGTCAGTTAATAATTTTGATTAGTTTTTTTTTTTGTCGAAATTAATATTCAAGAAATTATTTAAGAATTTATTTAAGATGCGATAAAAACACATCTAACGCCGCCGGCCTTAGTACAACAATAAAATAACAGCTACAAGAAAAAGTTAAAAAAAAAAATAAATATTATATATCTGTATTTATATCTGAATATATTTGTGTATGTACAAACATCTCTTTATATTTTATTTTTTTCTTTTTTTTTTGTTGCTTTAAATTATTGTTTAATATTTATACTCGTATTTACATTTGCGTGTCGCTTGAGTCTCCGTCTATTCCGGAATATGAATAACTTGTTTGGGGAAATTACACCCGGATGGCTGAGGCTGTGAACCTAAGCATCACAGCGTATCACAGCGTATCAACTACACAGCATCTGTTGTACTGTTAATGTTTTGATTTTGTTGTGTCGTTGTGTCGGTCGTTACATAGAATTCGATAAGGTCATCAGTTGGCGGTATAAAACTAATGAACTTGTTCTAGGCAAGAATGCTCAAAGCAATGTTTAAACAAATGAAACGAAATAAAATGAAAATGACTACAAACTAATCAGGTAACAAAACAATGAGCGGACAATGCGTGCCGAATCTTTTGACATGCCGCAAAAAAAAAAAAGAAGACAAAAACAACAACAACAGAAAAACTGCTCAAAATGCTGTAATCATAAATCAAGCAAAAATCCAAAACGTCAAGCATTGCAGCTGCAGCTTACTAACAATAACAATAACACTCAAAGGTACAGTGATAGACAAAAAAAAACAACAACAACAACAACAACAACGAAAAAAACATAAATCACACCCCAAAAGCAACAAGAAGCAAAGATAAAACTTGTCGAGACGTTAATCAAATGCAATGCAGTTGCAGGTTACAAACGAAGGGCGCGTGTCTTGCAACTAACAAATAAATGAAGATGCCACCAAACATCAAACATAAGTTTCAACCAATTTTGTAGCTCTCAACACACACACAAATTGAAGGCCATTGAGTTAATGCTTATGTAATTAGTAGGTAGCAAGCAAGTAAGTTAGCAGCCCTCTAAGCCATGGCAAAAAAAAAAAAACAAAGCTAAACAAAAAAAAATATATATATAGCGTTGCTCAATCTGTTGCATGTTGCACTTTTTGGGCCTAATGAAGCTCTGCAGTCGCACAATTTATTGACTAAGCGCGCCTGACATATTGACTGAATGAATGATGAACTAACTGCCGACAGCTTGTGGGAATTGACTCGTCGTCGTCGTTGTCGTCGACTTGATCATATTGATTTTGGCTCAGCTTAGCTCAAACGTTTGATCGTTGACTTCAACAGCACCTTGAATCTAGCCATCTATGGTTAGCTGCCGTTGCCTTTGCTGCCGTTGTTGCTGCTGCTGTTGTTGATGCTTTACTGCTTTGCCATTGCAATGTAAAGCGTTTGTTATGCGTTTATATAGCCATTACTTGGACTTATAAATTTATGGATTTTATACATACTTTAGACTTGTAACTATCGACGTCTAGCGGCGACAGCATAACGTTTAACAAACAGTCTAACGCCTGAGAATGTTCACGGCTGCTTGACGATCACGGAATTTCCGCCTGTAATCAAAGTGATGTTGTTCTTGTTGTTGTTGTTGTCCCTGTATGTGAAAACACTTATACATTGATTTATGGCATAGCATGTTGATTGATTTGACCTACCCCGAGCGACCAACCTTTGACTTGAATTTTTACACTCAAAAAAAAAATAAATAAAAATAAAAATGAAATAAAAATAAATAAATTTTTATGCTTTGCTTAAAAAAAAATAAAAATAAAATAAATAAAAAATTTTAAAAAAATAAATTTTTTTTTATTTAAATTTTTATTATATATTATTTTTTAAGCATAGCATAAAAATTTATTTGCATAAATTTTTTTTATTTTTTTGCATTTGCATTTTGATGAATTGCTAATAATTTACAGCTCATAAAAAAATATGTTTTATTATGTTTTTCTTTTAAGTACAGTAAACTCTGCAATGAATCGACAATTATTTGCAAACTAGTTGCAGATAATAAATTTAAAAAAAAAAATACAAAAAAAAAACAACGATTATTATGTTTTACACCCTTGGTCTTAATTATTGCATATCTATTACTATTGTTAATGTCTTCATTTGAGCTACAGTTTTTTGTTTTGTTTTCTTGTTGTTTTTGTTTTTGTTTTGTTTTTCTCTTAGTGTATGCAACAATTATTCGGTTAGTAAGCAACATAGCTACTGCACTTGAAACATTTGATATTTGGTTATGT
The DNA here is from genome assembly GCA_037044475.1 of Zaprionus obscuricornis. Taxonomy (NCBI): domain Eukaryota; kingdom Metazoa; phylum Arthropoda; class Insecta; order Diptera; family Drosophilidae; genus Zaprionus; species Zaprionus obscuricornis. The sequence continues at coordinate 132,469 of JBAMBR010003114.1, read as the reverse complement.
GGCATCTGCCGGCGCTAATGACCGTCACACTATATATCTTGAACGTGTCAACGGCTTGTCAGAACTGACGCCATGAGAAGGTCAACTGCAGCTCTATGTCTCTCTGTAGCAGGGGGGGGGGGGGGGCACTTTGTTATTGGACATTGACCACTGTGCAGCACAGTGCTGCTTAGACTTATCCAACAATTCAATCTCTATGTATAAATGTGTGCTACAATAATTGGTTTTCGGTATAAAATTTTCTCTTTTATTCAACGCAAAAGACAAAAAGATTCGTTTACAATTGATTCATTACATTTGTACCTTAGAGTACGAGGTTGGGGGGCTGGGGATGAGGAAGAGATAAGGGCAGTAAATGGTTTCAAATTAATCAAATTTAGCTTTATGCTATAGATCCTAAACATATTTAGTATGTAAACGGCTTGGCAGGCTTGTTATAGTTGTAACCATCGGGTCCCAGGGAGCCAGCATCTGTGGGACTTGGCTCTGGATAATTGGACGTTGGTGGTCCTGGTGGTGCTGGTGGACGTGGCTGATATGTTGGTGGCGCTGCTGGGCTTGATGGTGGTGGCCCATAATCGGAAGTTGGTGGTGCAGGTGGTGCTGGTGGTGCTGGTGGTCGTGGTTGGTATGTTGGTGGTGCAGGAGGACTAGATGGAGGAGGACCATAGCTTGGTGGTGGTGCTGGTGGCGATGGTGGTGCTGGTGGACGTGGCTGGTATGTTGGTGGCGCTGGTGGGCTTGATGGTGGTGGCCCGTAATCGGAAGTTGGTGGTGCAGGTGGTGCTGGTGGGCGTGGTTGGTATGTTGGTGGTGCAGGAGGACTAGATGGAGGAGGACCATAGCTTGGTGGTGGTGCTGGTGGAGATGGTGGTGCTGGCGGACGTGGCTGATAAGTTGGTGGTGCAGGTGGTCCTGATGGTGGTCCAGATGGAGGTCCTGATGGTGGACGTGGTTGATATGTAGGCGGTGCTGGAGGTCCTGATGGTGGCCCAGAAGGTGGCAAATATTCAGCACCAGGTTGCTGAGGACGTGGTGGCTGTGGACGTGGTGCTGGTGGGCTTGGTGGTTGTGGACGTGGTGGCTGTGGACGTGGTGGCTGTGGACGCGGTGCCTCTGGCTGTGTTGGTGGTGGACCATATTCAGCAGTTGGTGGTTGTGGTGCTGGTGGTGATGGTCGTTGAGGAGTTGGGCGTGGCTTGGGTGGTTGAGGTTGATCAGGTGGCAAGTATTCCGGACCAGCTGGTGGTGGTGGTGGTGGACGAGTTTGAGGAGGTCCATAAGATGGCGCAGGCACCGTAGGTTGTGGTTGTGGACGCGGTGGTTGCGTCTGTGGTGGTCCATAAGAAGGAGCAGGAGCACTAGGAGTTGGCTGTGGTTGTGGTTGTGGACGCGGTGGCTGTGTTTGCGGTGGTCCGTAAGATGGAGCTGGCGCAGTCGGAGTTGGGTGCGGCTGTGGACGCGGTGGCTGTGTCTGAGGTGGCCCATATGATGGAGCTGGAGCCGTGGGCACAGGCTGTGGTTGTGGACGCGGTGGTTGCGTCTGTGGTGGTCCATATGATGGCGCAGGTGCCGTAGGAATTGGCTGCGGTGCTGGACGTGATGGTTGCGTCTGTGGTGGTCCATATGAAGGACCTGGCGCTGACGGTGCCGGTCCAGGTATTACACCAGAATCATCAATGCCATTGCCTGAGGGCGGTGGTGGAAATGGCAACGATGGCTGCTTATAATGATAACCATCCTCACGCAAATCCGTATCCAAATGCGAGACATCAGCATAGACACCAGAGGCGGCAAGCAGCGCCACCAGAGGTAACAAAAACCGCTGCGAGAATAATAAAATATTTAACAGTAATTTTTTTTTGATTAGTAAACGCGACGTAAAAACAATGACAGCAAACAGCAGCAGCAACAGCAGCAGCAGCAGCAACAACGCGTTATGCTGCAATATTACTACAAGTGGCACTCACCATGTTGGCTAAAAATTGAGTTACCAAAAATCTTGGCGTAAGTTTTCACAGTTTTTTTCCTTGTGGAAATTTTAAAAAACACACACAGACACACAAAACACACGCACAGACAAGTCAAGACGTGTTGAGATGGGACGAAAATTATATTTGAGTTACGAAGCTTTGTTTTTTACCGGTTTCAAACACAACACGACAATTGTAGCCACTGGACGACTGGACGACGATGCCAGCGACGTCTTCGTTGCAAAATCAGAAAATCGAATGATGCCCAAATGTTCTCCCTTGGCGAATTTATACCACAGCAGCCCCTAAGCTCTGTGCTGCTGCTCAATAGATGCCGCTGCTGCTAAGTTTCAAGCTAAGCTTAGCTAAGCTGCGCTGCGCCAAGTTGAGTTGAGTGGAAGTCAACGAGTTTTGTGGCTCAGGTACGAGTGAAACTCAGTCGGCGGCAAAGACGGCGACTCCGTCATTGTCGTGATGCTGCAACCTTTGTTAGTTGTGGTTGTAATTCTTGTTGTTGTTGCTTTGCTGCTTTGCTGCTTGGTAATCAACAGCGATTGTAAGTCAATAACAACGCGTACTAGTTACTTTTTTTTTTTTGTCAGCATTTTCTTTTTTTTTTTGTTTGTTTTTGTTAGTTGGCCCTGGCTAGCGACCGAAAGTATTTTTTGGACAGATGTGCTAACCAGGAACAAAAGCTTATTGAACCTGCGCAAAAGACAGGCAGCAAAATTGTCATTAACATAATCAACAAATTTATGTTGCTGTTGTTGTTGTTGCTGCTGTTGTTGTTTGTAAGCATGTAAATTCAAACTTAGCTAATTATGAGCTCAGCACAAACGCGTAGGCGAATTGATTGATGTGCGAAATATTTTTTATATTTTTTTTTTGCATATTTTTAGACACAACTCGCACAATTCTAAGCAACAAAATCTGACAAATATATAATATATATATATATATATGGTATATGCTTAACATTGAAATCGTGCCAACAGATTTACTTACATAAAATGTTACGACATTTGATTCTATTGCGGCTGCTGCTGAGTCACAGCATGCTGCATTCCACATTCATATTTATAGCTATTCCAGCGATTAATCGCTTTTTTTGCAAAAAAAAACAATCGAAATTGACAATTGAATTGACAATAATAACAAGCAAGAGACAGAGAGAGAGAGAAAGAGAGCGCTAAATATGTCAATATCAATTAATGCATAATTATTTAGCATGTAGCATGCGACGTATGCTTAATATGCTGCAATATTTTTCTTACAATTTTTTTTTTTTCATTTGAATTTAATAACTTTTTTTTTTTGCATTTTATTATTAGCTGTGTCTACAGATTTCTTTTTTTTTATATATGTGTGTGTGTGTGTTTGTGTTTGTTTGTTTGTGTATTGGAAGCATTTACAAATTAAATTCAGTTTTCATTATCATCTTCATCAACATCATCCTCGTCAACGTCTTCTTTGACAAACTTCTTCATCAGCTTATGTTTATAAATTTTGTTGTACTTAAATTGTAAACATTATGAAAGTGTTTAAACAATAACAAGTTGAATAAATTACAAACTGTTTTTTTTTTTTATTTAAATTATTACATTTGTTTATTGCGCTTAAAAATTAATCGATTCCAATATATTTTTGCTATTACATTTATTTTTCTTATTTATTTTTTTTTATTTTATTATAAATTAAAATTCTTTTCCCACAATTCCACTAGTTGATTTTCATTTCATTTTTTTTTTTTAGCTGACTTTTTTTTTAATGAATTCTATGCCTAAATGTGAAGCTTGATTTGAATGTGTTTTGTTTTTTTTTTTTGTGCTCATTTTATGCATCGAATAATTGATTTTATTTCAATTTTATTTTAATTTTTTTTTCAATTTTATTTCAATTTTATTTTAATTTTTTTTCATTTTCATTTACTTTGTTTTTTTTCCTTTCCTTGATTTGCATTTGTTTTTTTTTTATAGAATTTTTATATTATGTTAAACTTGAATTGCTGCTAGAGCCCTAAGGTCAAATTCTCAATCGTTGACAGACATATAGACATTTTTTCTAATTGTCATTAATAAAATCTAAAAATTCCGCTTAAATCGTTTCATAAAATTTTGTTTTTTTTTAATGTTTTAATGTTAAATGTTTTTTTTTTTTTTAGTGCTTTATTTTTTTATTGTTGCTTTTGTTGCAATGTTTAACTTTTTTTCATTTTATTTCGTTTCATTTTTTTTTTTTTGTTAATGTTTTTGTCCGGCATTTATTTGCCACGATAGATTTCTATAATGCGATCTTGATCAACATATTCGAAGATATGTGGCGCATCCATAAGAATGCCAACGGTGCCCGCTGTTGTAACAATAAAGAAAATATATAATTGCAGACGATCAATGACCATGGCAACATATTTCCAATCTTCACGTGTCTATAAGAAAATATTAAACATTAAAAACAATTTGCAAAAGATTCTTAATAATGCCACAAAAAAAAAAAACTTACCTGTATATAAAGATCTTCATTACGCAAATGTTCAGCTATAAATTCAACAGCTTCAGTTGCTTTACTAGCCTCAGGTGAAAGTAATATTGAATCAGAAGATTCACTTTCACGACGACAACCATCACCAAGTCCCAACTCAGCGCCACTATTCACCTTACGATTGATCTTACAATTTGGATGATGTAAATCCGAAAGTTCCATAACTTCCATTTTTGATTGTTTACCACCAATGGCGCTAATATGTTTAGGTAATTCAGCAGGTGAACCATATGATGGATGTGGATGTGCTGGCATACTCATGCCAGGCATTTCCATCATCCAACGTAGACGTGTCTTGCGCGGACGTTTCATAAACAAAAATGCTGGCAAATAATGCAAGAAGACGGAACGTATCCACATTGGCATACGATGTGTACGTGGACCACGGAAATTCCAATTGATAATGATGACCGTAACGAGAATGGAAACCGTATTCATAATGAAGGTGAACAATAGATATTTGGCAATAAGCGGCAAGACAAGCGAAGTGGGTGGTAAAATTTTTGATACGAGCAACAGGAACACAACCAGTGACAGTAAAATGCTAATGCCAAGCGTTACCTAAATCCGGTTTCAAGCAAAAAAAATAAAAAAAATATTAAAAAAATATTTATAAACATGAAAATCAACATATAGTTGACCTTACCTTTTCACCCGCCTCAGCTGGCAAATAGAAGACAAGCACGCATAGGAATGAAATTAAAACTGTTGGTAATATCAAGTTTACAGTGTAGAATAATGTTTTACGTCGTATTATAATATAAAATGTAATATCTGTCTCTGTCGGATGATTGCTATCACCTTCATAAACATTTAAATATGCGGGCACTTCAATAATATCCCATGTACCCGATTTCCAATAATCCGATAAATCAACAAAATTCTTATTATTATATAATGCCAAAGATACTTGATCGCCATTAAATGTCCATGAACCAAATTTCATAATGCAAGTTTGTTGATCAAAGGGAAAATATGTAACATCAATGGTGCAGGAACTTTGATATATAGCCGGTGGTACCCATAAAACTTCACCCGTAGGATAAATGAGCACATTGGATTTATAGCGTACTTCATAATTGCCATCAGCACTAAATGGAAGATTTGGCAGTGAGAGAAAGAGAGAAAAAGAAATGAGAATTATTTCAGTTTTATAACTGCAGTAGATGAATATTTTTTTTTTACTAGTTGACACGCCTACATTAAGAGTGTTAATAATAGAGTTAGACAGAGATAGAGACAGTCGAGAAAGTTGTTTATTTATATGCCAAGAGAGAGTTAGAGTAGAGTTTACACAAATATATATATAAATATATATATATATATATTTATATATATATTTTTGAGAGTGAAAGCCTTTTACTCACTTATTGAAGAGCACAATGTCCGGCTTCCAAACCTTATCCGGCGGCAAACGTAATACACCAATACCGCCATAGTCAGCCTCATCCCATTGTAGCTGATAGTCGTACCAAACCAAACGTAACCAAACGTTTGATTTCATAATTTGATTTTTCTCATTCTTGGTTTTAATTTTTTTTTACGATTTTCATTTTTTTGCATTTTTTTTTTTTTTTTTGGTGGTTATGAAGATGGTTGTGGTTGGTGGTTGTTGGTTGGTTTGTGGTGGTGTTGATGGTGGTTTTTTTTTTTTTTTATTTTGTTTGTTTATCAAAATTTATCGATCGATACACACGATAAGTTTTTGGTTTTTTTTGTAGATTCAAAATCGTTATCAAATCGAACGACGAATCACACACACACATAGTGAGAAAAAGAGAGAAAGAGAGAGAGAGAGAGATCGAAAGAGAGCGAGAGAGAAATTTATTTGAGAGAGCGGGTGGGAAGTTTGTAAAGTTTCATTATTTTGCATTTGTTTTTTTTCGCATAATTAATTATTATGTAAAAATTTTTTTTTTTTTTTTTGTTAGTTTAGTTTTTTTTTTAAGAGTATTTTGTGGTTAAGTGTGTAAGTTAGTTAGTAAGTAAGTAAGTAAGGTAATTTGTTAATTGTTATTGTTGTATTTAGTATTTAGTTAATGCATATTGTTTATTACTAAATATAAAGGTTAGTAATTCATACTAATAAATATAATATATGAGTTTGCTACGCATATGAAATTTTACTACAAAACAAGACAAAAGTCAAGACACAATTTTTTTTCGTTGATTTTTTTTTTAGCAAATTTTATATATATATAGTCTATGATATATAGTATATATATATATAGTATAATATGGAAAAGCATAATTGAAAAAAAAAAAAAAATGAAAGAAAATCTCTGGCAATTGCTGTGTATTTGTGGCAGCAACAAAACTCAAGTACAGTTAGTTAGTAAGTTAGTTAAATGCTACTAAATAAGTTAGTATAATTTCAATTTTTAATTTTAATACTTGTGAGATTTTTTTTTTTATATAAATTTTATTTTTGTTAATTTTATTTTATATATAATAATTTTTTTTTAAATTATTTTATACACATATATATATATTTTTTTTTATATATATTTTATAATTTTGTTTTTGTTGTTGTTTGTTGCTTAAGAGAACACTTACGACATTGATTAGCTGTACGAACGCCAAACCAAATCTTACTCCAACTTTTTGTGTCATATTTTGTACGGGTCGTATGAGTTTATTGTAGCCTCGAAAGAGGTCACGCACCAGGCGCTCTTCGTCTTCGGATGCACTGACTAAAGAAATGCATAAAAAAAAATAAATAAATAAAAAAAATTATAAATAAAAATAAAAAAAATTAAAAAAAAAATTGAAATTAAAGTGAAAATAAAATCAGATGAAATTGAAATTGAAAAAAAAAAATATTTAGAAAAATGTAGAAAAAAATAAATAATATTTTTATATATGGGAAAAGAAAAAACGAAAAGAAAGACGGAACGTATATGAGCAAATTTTTTGTTGTATTTCTTGTATCTTTTTTGTTGTTGTTGTTGTTGTTGTTTATATTTTTTTTTTCTTTGAGTTAATGGCTTAAAATAATAGCATAGTTAGAGAGAGACAGAGAGAGAGATAGAGACAGAGAGACACACACATAAACAGAGACAGTTGAAACAGAGAAAAAGACACACAGAAAGACAAATACAGTAAGAGCAAGTGGAGAGAGCGAGAGAGAGAGAGTTAGGTATAGAGAGTTATAGACAGAGAGAGAGAGAGAGATAGAGAGAGAGACAACAGACAATAATTAAGCTTTAAGCCGATTTTTTTTCAACTTTTTTTTTTTTTTTTGTCAATTAATTAATTTTGCAACTAGATTTAAATTAAAATGACGAAACATGAAAGCCGCTCGTTGAATTTTATGTTTATGTTTTTTTTGTTGTTTGTTGTTTGTTTGTTAGACTAGTGTGTGTATAAATGTTGCACCTATGCCGCAATTAATATTAGAAATCATTGCATTAAAACACTGTGCATCTCAGCAGTTGCCTCTTTTTTTTTATTATTTTTGTCCATTTTTCTAACGCAGAGAACTGCTGATGCGCACAGTGTGACAAGTTAATGCAAAGTGCTAATAGTGCTAGAAACTAAAAAAAAACTTAATTATTTATATATTAATTATTGTTGTTGTTGTTGTTGTTGCGCTAAGTGTGGGCTGCCCTACAAGTAACTGCTAACTGTGACATATAAAGTTTTATCCGACAAGAGTGAACGACAGAGAGAGAGAGAGAGAGAGCTAGTGTCTGCTTCTCTCTCTGCACATGTGCAGCTTAAATTGTTTGCTGGCTGCTGACTGCTGGCTGCTATAGTTAACTATTTGCCCGGCCAGCTGTAGATGCTGTAGAGGCTTGGCAATGTCCCTGCGCTTGTGCTGCTTATGTCTATGCATGTGTCTGTGTGTCTGTTTGTTATGTGTAAGCATGTGAAGAGTAGCTGCTATTCATGACCGGGTTATGTTTGTCTATGTGTATTTTATATAGAGCACAATATAAATTCTTCTTCATCATCATCATCATCATCTACTGCTGCTTGCTGTGGCTGCTTAGGGTTGAGACTGCGAGTTTTCCAGTAACGAGTTGCGAGCTGCGAGTTCTCAGTTGCAATTCTTGCTATGCTTCACTTTGCCACTGTACATATATGTATGTCTGTATGTCTGTGTGTATGTGTGTGTGTATATGTGTGTATGTGTGTGTGTATGTGTGTATATGCTGTAAGACACTAAGACTAATAACACTGCTGTATATAGTAATTTTCTTTTGCTTTGTCGTTTTTAGTGTGTTTTTTTTTTATTTTTTTTGCACTTCAATTTCAAAGTTTTGCACTAAGTTTTAAGCTCTATATATATTAACATGACTTAGTATATGTATTATATATATAAAATTTTATTACTGGACTGCTCAGAACAGAAGGAGTATGAATTAAGATTCGGCAGTTGATACAGAAATCTTTTATTATTATTTTTATTTTTTTTTTCTTTTTGTTTGTTTTTCATTTTTTTTTGTTCAAACAAAATTTTTTCTTTTTTTCTCATTGCTTTTTCAGTGTTTTTTTTTTTGCTTATTTTTTTTTTGCTGTGTATCAAACTGCTGCAGCGAATGCTACGCCTTGCAGTACAATATTGTATATAAATTTTTTTTGTAGTAATATTATTGAGGGAAATATTTTAAATTACAAAAAAGCAGAGAAATAGCTAATAAGAAGGTGAGGTGAAAATAGTAGTATAGTTGTAAGTAGATAAGTAAGTAGGTTTGTAAGTAGGTTTGTAAGTAGGTTGAGTAGTTGGTAACTGGTTATAGTAATAGTTGTAAGTAAGTAAGAGTATTTAGGGGGTGGGGTGGGGGTGAAGGGTATTGTGTAGAGTAAGTTAAAAGAGCTTAAGAAACTTTAACAGCTTTGAGTAGTTTTTTTTTTTAATTTTTGCGAGCTTTAGAAATTTATAATAATAATAATAATGAAAAAAAAAAAAAAACTATGCTAAAGCTTTATAGATCAACTAGATATAGTAAATATATATATATGTTATATATGTGTTTGAGAGAGAGAGCAAGAGAGAGAGTAAGAGAGCAAGTGTGAGAATTTCTATGCTGCAAAAATTTTATTTTTAAGATTTTTTTTTCGAGCGGGTGCTAAGAGTTTTAAATATTTTAACGTTTTGTTTTGTAGTTGATTGATTGTTTGATTGATTGATTGATTGATTGTTTGATTGATTGATAGATTGATAGTCTAAAGTCTACTAATGATTACGTGGATAAAGATATTACGAGTTTTGTTATATGGCATATGTATATAATATATATATATATAAATATAAATATATATATTTTTATATATTTATATATATATATATATATATAGATTTTGAACTGAAGTTTGCAGTTATGAACGGCGCAGTTGTTGTTGTTGTTGTTTTTTTTTGACAGCGCAGCAGCAATGACGCTTTGGCAAATTCCGCAAGTTTCATTTTGCACGCACTGTGTGATTTACATTGTTGTTGTTGTTGCTACTGTTTATGCTAGTTGTTGTTGTTGTTGTTGTTGTTGTTGTTGCAGTTGTTATTGTTGTTCTTTTAAGTGCTGTCTAACTATATGCACGCCAGGCAGTGGCTAAGGCAGAGGTGAAGTCTAAGGCTGTGACTGATGCTAAAGCATAGGTAATGGCGTTGGCGTTGGCGTTGGCGTTGGCGTTGGCAGAGGCAGAGGCATAGGCAGTGGCTGTGTCAAAGGCGGAGGCTAAGGCTGTAACTGAGGCTAAGGCCGCCACAGCAGCGGCAGCGATCATTGGAGACTGCAGCTTGTTGTTGTTGTTGCCATTGCTGTTGTTGTTGCTACTTTGTGACTTTAGTTTAAACTTTATGAAACTTGTAGAAATTGTCAAGGCGTCGTTGCTTGCGCATTTTTATAAAATTTAAGAAAAAAATCAAATCATTGCTGTAAAAATATTGCTAGTATTTTTTCTTCTTCTTCAATAACTTTACTTGCACTTCTGGTTGGGATACATTTTTTTTTCTTTTTCCAAATGTATTGAAAAGATTTTATTAGCAAATGTTTTTTTAGTTTCTTTAACATACCCCAAAAAAAAATATATAAAAATAAAATAAAAAGCAGCAAAAAAATTTAATTACATAACCCAAACCCCTGGAGCAGAGAGTTGAAACTGTAGAGATATACTTTTTTTTTTTTTTGGGGGGGTGGGGGCATAGTAGACATACAGCTTCTATAGCTCTGCAAATTGCATTACTGAAACGTACCTGTATTAATCAATATTAGACTGATGATGCTGCATAGCAGCAGCATCAACATCGTTGAACTGCAAGAAGCTAATAACTTCATTTTGCTTAGTGCGTCTGTCTGTCTGTGTGTGTGTGTGTCCTTGGGCCACTATTGTATTGACTGACAAGCAGGCATGGCTGAAAACGTATGTACACGCCCTCAAAGTAACATCAAATGCTGTAAGAAAAATAAATTCAAATTTTATATGCAAAACATTTTGTTAAATATTATTAAAAATTTTACCTGCAATTTTTTTTAGCTATAATTTATTTTTTTTTATTTCTTTTACTTTTTTGCACAATTTTACACAATTTTCTAAAGATATTTGCTCAGCGACAGCAGCGACTTTTGCAAACGCAGTTTGGGTGCGGATTAAGAACTTTACTTCTGGACTCGGGATAAAAAATCAATCTATGATGCGCACAGCAGCCACAGCAAGCACACAAAGAGAGAGAAAGTATCTGCGCAGCTGCGGATAAAAGAGAGCGAGAGAGAGTGTGTGTTTTTTTTTAGGGGTTGCTCACTCTGCCCGGCATAAAGTTTGTAAACAAAAAGCAAAATGAAAAATAGATTCTCATATTTTTTTTTTTTGGGGGTTGCTTGGCCTTGCCGCAGCATAATAATATTTGTGTAGCAGTATAACATCTCAGCTGTTGCATGCATTGTTTACACATACAGTGCGTGTGAATTGTAATGCTACAATGCCAACATTTCCTCAAGTTGAAATATTCTTCTAATTTTTTTTTCGAGGCGTTTGCTTTAATTATGACATAACACTTTTAACGCATGCATAAATTAACCTCGTCTAAGGTCAACTAGGCGTTTATGACCTTTTGTTATTGTTTTTTGTTTTTTTTTTTATGATTTTCTACGCCTAATCACTAACATAGCCAGAAGCTGTCTACAATTAACTATACTGCTGTCAGAGTATTCCATATGGCGCCACAAATGATATGCACAATAAAAATGAAAACAAGAAAATACAACAATTTTTTTCATCGACATGCCGAAGATGTCATACACTTTGCAGGCTCGGATCAAAAATTTTTCATATAAAAACTCAATGCTCAGCTCATTGGTTCTATGGCAGCTATACAAAAACTCATTTTATGGCCGACCATTCCTATGGCAGTTATAAGATATAGTAGCCCGATTTAGACAATATTAAGCTGAGACATAGAAGTCGTCACTAAGCTCAAATACTAGAAGTTTCAGACAAAATGCTTAAGAAATAAAAAAAATTTTCAAAACTCATTTTATGGCTGATCATTCCTATGGCAGCTATATGATATAGTACCCCGATTTTGACCAAATTATATTGAGATGTATAAGTTATCACTAAACTAAAATACTAGAAGTTTCAGACCAAATGCTTAAGAAATAAAAAAAATTTTCATACAAAAACTCAATTTCTGGCAGATCGTTTCTATGGCAGCTATAGGATATAGTAGTACGATTTGAACCAAATTATGTTGAGATGTAGAAATCGTCACTAAACTCAAATACGAGAAGTTTGAGATGAAAATCTTAACAAACAAAAAAAATTTTCATACAAAATCTCATTTTATGGCTGATCATTCCTATGGCAGCTATATGATATAGTAGCTCGACTTAGATAATATTAGGCTTAGATGTATATTTCATGACTAAACTCAAATTCTGTGATTAGCAAATGAAAAGCTTAGAAAACAAAAAAAATTTTCATACAAAAACTCATTTTATGGCCGATCATTCCTATGGCAGCTATATGATATAGTAGTACGATTTGAACAAAATTTAGCTGAGATGTAGAAGTCTTCACTAAGCTCAAATACTAGAAGTTTTAGATGAAAAGCTTAAAAAATAAAAAAAAATTTCATACAAAAACTCAATTTTCGTCCAATCATTCCTATGGCAGCTATATAATATAGTACACCAAAATATGTTCAGCAGTGTAAGTCATCAATAAACTCAAACCCTGTCAGTTTCAGCCAGATAGCTCAGCAAACAAACAAGTTTTTCATACAAATATAAGACTTTAGACCGATCGTTCCTATGGCAGCGACGTAATATAAATTTCGACTTATATTAAAATATATTAAAAATTAAATAAATTAAAATTATATTAAAATTAAAATTAATTAAAATATATATTACACATATAGCTCAAAATGAATAGACAGCAGTCAGAACTCTAAGCTAAATAAATATACCCAAAGCAAAGAGTATAACAACAGCATCATATAGTTAGTGTCATAAGTTTTGCTACGCATCTTAAAAAAAAAAAAAATAAGTTGCACATTAGCAAAACAATAATTGGCCATTTCAGTGGCACAGACAATGCATCAATAATCTATTTAAAAAAAAAAAAACTATTTAGCAGTATTATTTAACGACTTGAACAATTATGCAAAAACAAAAATATAAATACAAAAAAAAATAAAATAAAATATAATAATTGTAAAAATTCTAATCCCTGAGGGATTAAATGCTGATAATACTTCCGTATTGCTAAGCAAAATGATTGATAACAGTGTCATTTATTTAGCTAAGTTGTAAGTCTTAGACTAATGACAGCATTTAGTGTTAAGTACAATCGATAATCCGAATGCATATGAAAAATCAGCAAGAAATAAAAATAAAAATACAAAAAAAAAGTGTTAAACAAACGTTATGCATGGCATAAAAAAAAAATAGCTGCATGCGAGACGTTTGGTAATGAAAGCATATTTTTGCATTGTTGATGTGCTGATGCTGCTGTTGATGTTGTGGCACTGTTAGCTGCCTGATGATTTTCATGTGCGCATGACAACGCAATACAATGCAAACGAAAGACTTAGGCCACGAACGTGCAGCCGCACAACAACAACAACATAAGCAACAGCAACTGCAACTGCAACTGAAAAAAAAAAATATTATGAGCCATGCGCCTGATGCTAACAACAAGCTGCCTGATGAGACACACACAGACACATGCAGACTGTGGCTGTAACTTGGACTCTGGCAAAAAAAAATACTGCTAAAGCTAAGGTCGCGCAGCTCGCGCATATAGAAAAAGAAGTACAAAAAAAAAAAAAAAACCAGTCAATTTTTAGCTGTAGCTTTTGTTGTAGTTGCCGCAATTTGGCTGCCTATATTTTGATGTCACCACACACATCATCAGTGCATCAGTGCAAGTTGCAAGTTGCAAGAGATATGAATTCACATTTACAGCTGGAATTGAAATTGAAGTTTTGCTAGTTTTACAGACACAATTTATTTTTTTTTTTTTATATGCGATAAAAATCGATGAGCGAACAAAAGCGAGCGACGCCAACGCAAAATTACATGATATTAATTATTGTAATTTTTATTTTTATTTTTATTATTATTTTTTTTTGCCACATAATTATTGCTGCATTTAATTGAAACAATTTTTTGGTGGCAACTGCACAACTGTTATTGTTGCTGTTGTTGTTTTCAAGGTTTCCACAATGCTACGTGCCTAAGATTTGCCCAATGCGATGGCCTACAATGTGCAAAAAAGATAAGTACATAGATATAAATATATTATATATATATGTACATAGCTATGACTTAACAGCTTGAGGTGTAGCATAACAGTTATGTCTGTCTATATATACATTTCACTAGTTTTTTTTTTTTTTTTTAACTATGCTCATGACCATGCATAGCTTATCTCTGACATGTTTCACAAATTATGAAAGTGTTTTATGGCGCTGCCCCTTATTTTTATTTTTTTTTTTTGTGCATTTTTTCATTTATAGATTATTTAATTATTTTGTTACTTGGCATCCGCTTGTTCATTTAATTTTCAACTACAATTAATCATAAAAAAAATAAACAGCAAATAAAATTATATGTACGCAAAATAACAAGAATTTAGCATGCTTCATTCTATGCAAATTGTCTGTGAGAAAAACAATAAGAAAACGAAATGTGATACCATAAACATAAAGATTATGAACTCTTTGTCTTTGTCTTGCTGTTTATATCTTCATTTGTATTTTTTTGTATTTTTTTTTGTGCTGCGCTGTATTTGTATTTGACTTTAGCTTTTTTTTTTGTTTGTTTCTCATAGCTAAATAAATTAATTAGCCATGGCAATTTGACTCGCCCCACAGCGTACAAATCACTCTAATGATTCCGTGTTAATTTTTACACCAAAGATTCTTGCATATATGTTAAAAACAACAACAACAGCAGCAATAGTAGCAGCAGCAGCAAACAGAGACTAACTACAGCATCAGCATGCAGCAACAGTGAAAAAAAAAAAATAACAAAAAAAAAAAGTACAAAAATGAGCAACTCACCAAAAATTGCACAATTAGCAAAAATCTGCTGTCTGCTGCCAGTTGGGCAACATTAAAAGTCCTCAACCATATTAACACTTTGGGCAATGTTTTGCGGCGCGCCGCAGCGTACCAAATTTGTGTCAAACCTAAGCAGCAGCAGCAGCAACAGCAGCCACAAACAAAAGCGTTGATAGAAAATCATGCTGTAAAGCGCACGACAAAACAACACAAAACAAACACTCAAAATAAAAAAAAAATATATATATATATATATATATATGCAACAACAAAAAAATAATAATAATAACAAAAAAAGAGAAAAGGAAAACACATAAATCGTCAACGATTTGACACACGTTAAACACTTTTGCATTTGTTTTGGCACACAATGGCAGCCAGTGGGGCAAGCCAATGAGGAAGCGCTGCAAGTGATACAAGTTATCGGTCTTTATGCTTCCTCATCTGCCACACATGCTACAGCATAAACAAATCACAAAAGTGAACGCCATTTTGCCACTTGATACAATGCAAAAGTAAAATAAATACATTTTTTACGCATGCCTGAAAGTATGCAACAGTTTTTGTCATAGCCAATGCAGCCGCTAATAAAAGAATTTATACGCTGCGCTTAAAAGTATGCTACAATTTTAATAAAAATTCACATTAAAATTTATGTAAACGTTAAAAATGTTTTATTTTTTTTAAGGACGAAAACTAACTACATGCGAACAAAACACTTCGTTGGTATATTATGTCATAAACTATTTACAATATGTCAAAACCGACAATCCCATCTGCCCCCAAATGAATATCAATCAATTTGTCCCTTATGCGCTATATACGAATCATAAAGCGTCGATTGCTTGCGTCGCTTCAGTCGCGAGCAAGCGATAAACAATGTTACAGTCAGCAGACAAAGTAATGCCGAGCAACTAGCTGTTAATGCTGAAACTGTTGATGTCTTAAGGCAAGTCTGATGCGGCAATTGCGTCTTGGAGTGATGATGCGCATAGACATCATCATCATCGTTTTCACCTTCTTGCAGTACACGCAATGATTGAAATAGATTTACATTCTCTGAAAGTGATGCCTGCAATGTGGGCTCAGTGGCTTGCTCACTAGCAAGCGGCGGCAGCGATAAATTTGTTGCTGTTCTATTGGAAATATCACGTTTTGTGACTGCCTTCAGATTACGCCAATGGCAAGGTTGACTCTGTAAAAAAAAGAAAATGTTTTGCCATAAGAAAATCTTGATAGTTGAAATGTGAAATGTATAAAAGTTACTTACGGGACAACGACCATGACACATGCGTACATCACACTCAATGTACAGTGCTGGCGAACCAGTGAAACGAAATGTTTTCATATATGCATAAACTTGTGTTTCATAAACGCCCGAATCGGACCATGAGCCTCTGAAGCGTGAGATGAGCTTATCATCAACAGGGCAGCCATGCTGATCAATTAGTTGTATGCGTTTATTGGCGCCATTGTGTGCAAAACAATCGTTGACTACAATATCGAAACCATCTGTAAAAAAAAAAATACAAGATAAATTTAGATAACACTGCAGACTTTACGTAAGCACAGGTTTGTTACCATATTTGCTGCGCATATAGATAATCAAAGTCAATGGATCACCAACACGCACTGGTCCCGTAACACGTGGCCCACCGATGCCATAACCATTTTGTATTTCCATATAACATTCCGGTGGACTTAGTGTAAAAACCACAGGATTGCCAGTTGCAACTCTACAATAGATGCATAAAAGTTGCAAGTTAATTATAAAAGCAGATAAAAAAAACTTGTTAACTTACTCAACGTCTAGAAATGGAAATGTAACAGTTTTCCAAAAATCATAGCCATACTCGCAAGTGACCTTGAAATGTTCATCATATTCCTCTTCAATCAATGGATTATATTGCACTGTTACTGTATTCCACATAAAGTTCTATAAGTATTATTAAAAACTGTAGTATACATAATTTTAGATAGATTACACATACGCACTGTTGGATTTTTACGATTCTCTTCTTGCAATGAATTTTTACCCAATGTGCCGCAACGATTTAATTGTATATAAAATTCATAATAATCTCTGCCAGAGCCATTGATATACATACAATCCGGATCATAGGCATAGCCAGCAGAATAAAGCAAGCCACTGAAACTGCCATTAAAACCAATGCGTATTTTCATATAATCATCTTGACATTCAGCTTCAATATCTATGAAATGCAAAAACTTAGACTTTGTGGCAAGAAAAAGCTCAAAACACTTACGTTGCACTCTTGTGCTATTGTGTGCAAAATGTTGACCATTATAATCTTGTTCCCAGTATTCTTCATGCCATTTGTTGCCATCGTAGGGTACAGCATGATAACCAGCGCTGCCAGTGGGCGCGCCGCTGGAATCAACACCCGTCGAGCCATACTCCAAATGCACAGGATGTCCAATACGTTGCGGCACATAACCCGAAGAATCCGGCACATGATCAGGCTGGCAAATAAATGCGCAGTTATATTTATGTGGCAGCTACAAAAGCAACTACTTACCACCTCATGTTGCAAACGATTACGTTCAACAGCAATGCTGCTACGATTACGCACATCCTTGGCAAATTTCTTTTGCACCGGCAAACCAGCACGTTTGGCCAACTTAGAGGCTTGCGTTGTTGGTCCCGAGATATAAGATTTAGCATTTAATGTTAACAGTTCCTGCTGTGCAATATCAACAACGCTGGCAGCCAATGGACGACTGCTGCGTTTGTTGTTGCTTGCACTTCTTGGCGTTGTTGTTTGTATGCGTGCCTTGAAACTGCGTGCAGTTGTAGCTGGCAATGCTGACGAAGGTGCTGATGTTGTTGTAGCTACTGCTGCTTTACTTACTATGGCATATTCTGTGCTAAGTTGCACACTGTGACACAGCTGTTGCTATAAAGTGAGAAAGAGATGAAGAGAGAAGCTTATTTAATGCAAGTTTTGTATCTTAAGTCTGCTGCATCATCATCAGCAGACAACATAATTTTGCGTTTATCCGTTTTGTCTACTCTTCATCTTCCATTTGTTATACACATTTTGAACTCACAATCAATCGGTCGGCGCTTACTACGTGAAGCTACGCAATATATGGCTAGTGCATATCCGTTAGATTGGCCAACGAATTTTTTTGTTGGTTACGGTTCATGTGCCTGACTTTAGACTTAGACTTCAACTTTAGACATGTTTAGCATAATCAGGAAGTTCATTCTTACTTATGCAGTTTAACTGTTAAATAGATTAGATTTTTTTTCTTGTTCTTTTTGTTGTTCTGCTACGGCATAACGAAAGACTTAGGCAACGAACTTGATTTGATTTGTAATGCAAGTGAAAGGCAACTACTGTTAATGTTGTCGGATTCTTATACTATTAGTATTATTCTATTGGTAATAACCGTTAGTAGCATTCAATATGCTGCTGCTGCTTACTTACCTGCAGCAACAACATTAGCAGCAACATTAATATAAATTTCGTAATGCTGCAGCGTTTCATCTTGTGCTGTTGGCAAACTGTAAAAGATTTTTTCATGTTAAAAAATTAAAAAAATATAAATAAAAACAAGAGAGTGAAGGTTAAGTTAATAGGCCTTGCTAGTGGTCACTCAAGTGTTGTTGCTGTTTTGCCATTGTTGTTGCTGTTGTTGTTCAGCCTGGTTGCATGACGATTACAACATGTTTGTGATGCGTAGGCAGGAAGGAAGTTTGTGGTTCATAAATTAATTCTGGTCAATATGCGAGAAACATGAGCAACAACAGCAGCAGCAACAACAACAACAACAACAGCGGCAGCAACAATCATAACAATATTCATAGCGCACATTGGCAAATATCAATGTCAGCAGCAGCAACGTATAGAACAATGGCCAATGACTGCTTGACAAAAGAAGCTGCCTGACACCTTGCCTTGTCAGGCATTAAGGTCAAAGGCATAAATATAAACATAAAGCTAAAAAAATGTACAACAACAACAACTGCCTAGAACTCTTTGACAAAGGCAGCAAAAATTGTACTTAAATTAGATTTTAATGTATAACATTGCGTCGCTGTTTGCTATCACTGAAAGTCTTCGTTAAATAACATAACAAATCTTAACAGTGCTAACACCGCCCCCGCCCCTTCCTTGCCCTCCCACAGTTGACTTGCTAACCAACGCCCCCAACAAATGCTTGGCTGATTTTACGCTTAGCTGTAAAAAACGCACGCCGTTTGCTTAATTGTTGTTATAATTACATTTTGGCTTTGGCTTTGGCTTCTTGCTTGTTTTTTTTTTTTCTTGTTATTTTACATCATGTTATGCAACAGTCTTGTTGCCTCTTTTGGCGTCGTTAACTTAACTTTAGTTCAAGTATTTTTTTTTTTTCATTTTGTTTTTAGTTTTTAGTTGTTTTTTTTTTCGGTTTCGGTTTTTGGCTTTCATTATTTATTTGTAGTTTACGTTCTTTAACGGCGACCACGCTTTACTCTTTGCTGTTATAATTATATTTAATTGTTGTTGTTATTGTTATTGTTGTTGCCTGACCTTGAGCCGTTTTGCTTTTGCTGAGTATTTTTTTTTTATACTTTGCCACAATGTTAGCATGTCTAACGGTTTATTTTCGTTATGGCCATAGCACGCGTTTAATGTTTACCGTTTTTTTTTTTTTTCTTTTCTTTTCTCAGCCACAGCAGTTGACAGTTTTTATTGTAGCTATTATGGTTAAGGTTTTTTTTTTTTGTGGTTTGTTGACCGCAAGCTTTAGATTCTTATCTTTAAGCACAAGTAATAGCTAAATATTTAATATAAGAATTTTCTACTTCGCTAACACTTGAACATGGCAACAAAAAACAAAAATGGCAATTCGCTTGTCGCGTGCAACAATTCAATTTAGAATTGGCAAAAAGTATAAGCTAAAGTTATTTTAATTATTAATACTCTATAATTATATAAATAATATATAAAAATATATTAATATAAAAAAATATAATATAAAAAATTAAATTTAAATATAATAAAAAAAATAATGAAATATACAAATATACTAATTTAAATTAAAAAAAAATATACTTGAAAAATGTTAGAAATATTTAAAATTAAAATTAAAAAATATATAGAAATATTTATAAATATTTTTTAAGTAATTCAACAATTTTTAAAAATAACAAAAATGTTTATTTTATTTTTAAAATTTAATAATATATAAAAAACATTATTTTTTAAATTTATTAATGTGAAAAAATTTTTTTTTATATTTGACAATCTGCAAAAAAAAAAAATTTTTTTAATTTATTAATATGTAAAAAAAAATATTTTTAAAAATTTCATAATATGTAAAAAAAAAAATATTTTTAAAATTTAATAATTTGTAAACAAAAATTATTTTTAAAATTTAATAATATATAAAAAAATTATTTTTAAAATTTAATAATATATATAAAAAAAAATATTTTTTAAATTTAATAATATGTAAAAAAAAATATTTTTAAAATTTAATAATTGGTAAAAAAAATTTTTTTAAAATTTAATGATATGTAAAGAAAAATAATTTTAAAATTTAATAATATGTAAAAAAATTATTTTTAAAATTTAATATGTAAAAAAAATTATTTTTAAAACTTAATATGTAAAAAAAATTATTTTTAAAACTTAATAATATGTAAAAAAAAAAAAATTATTTTATATTGTAAAAAAAATTATTTTTAAAACTTAATAATATGTAAAAAAAAAAATATTTTTAAAAGTTAGTGATATGTAAAAAAATTGAATAAATTAAAAAAAATAATAATAATAAAACTTAACCAAAAAAAAATAATTTTTCGTAATATTAAGGGAATTATATTAATTTTAAAAATTGAAATTAAATATTTAAAAATTGTAATAAATTATAATAATCAAAATAAAATAAAAATTACTAAATTGTAAATATTTAATAAACATTTTATGATCATATAATATTTTATAATACTTTTTAGTATATTAAAAAAAATTACTAAATAATTTTGAAAGTGTTAAAAAAATTTTAATAATTTTTAAAATTATTTCTATTTGCACTAATAAAATTTAGTAAAATTAGTAGAATTATATATACTACCATATACTACATAAAATATTAGTCATAAGTACAAAATAAAAGCAACTTCCTTAACTTCTTTTATACTTACCTCTGATTAAACGCCAATGACGCCTGAAATCGTTCTCTTTCGCACCTTAACTATAGTTGCGCCACTTAAAACACTTTTCTCACTTGTTGTGCTTTGAAATTTTGTTTTCAAGTTCCGAATATTTCGCAAAATAAAAACACGAAAACAAAAACGAAAACTGACCTGACACAAATTACTTAACGTTTGTTTAGTAGCTGCAGGCGCCAAGAGAAGCAAACAAGTTAACACTTTTTTTTCACGCTCGGCACGCACTTTGACCAACTGACATAATCTTAAAAACTTGGCCCATATTTTTTTCGTTTTTTTTTTAGGCTTAACAAATCCTCGCGCTATTGTAGCTCATAAAAGTTGACGAGGCGTGGCCCAAAAAAAAAGAAGAAAGAAGTAAACACTTAACGTTTTGCGTTGCGGGGGAAGTGATGATGATTATTTTCACTTTTCAATGTGTTCAAAAAGCCGACGAAATTATAAATGCTATTGCGCGATTTTCTTGTTATTGTTGTTGTTATTGTTGCTGTAGTTATTGTGTGTGTATTTTCTACACCATTTATGCCATTTATCTTTAGCTTTTGCTTTACATGTTACACGTCTTGAAAACTTTTGTTAGTTTTTCCGTTTTTTTTCTTTTAGTTGTTGTTGTTTTTTTTTTTATTTTTGGCAGACCAAAAAATCACTCAAGTGCAACTTGCCAAATAGAATCAAAGTGTTGAGCGGACTTAGCATATACTATATATATAGTATATATATATATATACAACAGTAACTGACGACTCTCTATAGCTATTGCCTAATCTTACATAATATGCTTCCTTTACGTTACTGCCGCTACCGCTGTATATATGTTGCCTTATGATATTTTAAGTCTTCGCTCTGCTGTTGTGCTGCTTATTGTTAGACGTTACGCGCAGGTGTGAAGCCAAGCGCGGATGAAGCGAATCTTTATAGAGTTTTTGCTAGCTGTAGCTGTAGCTTAGAAGCTGAGCTTATATGCCAGCATATGATACACATATGTGCTATGTGTATATAATGTTAAAGAAGCGTCTGGCGTCTGGCGTTAGGCGTCAGAAGCAGAGGCCAGCCAGCAGAGATTATTGTGAAAGATGCAGGCAACAAAAGAGACTAAGAGCTGCAGCTGTTTAGCTAGTTCAACTGTTGCTGCTACTGTTGCTGCTTTTGCTTTACTTTCATTGCGCAGCTGGCTGCTGCTTGCCAAGGCGGAAACACAAGCAGGAGCAGAAGAAGAACTGTACTTTCTGTCTGTCTGTGTGTGTATTACATATCTTCGTCTTAGCTGACCCATTACCTTTACAGCCCAAGGTCAACGGCATCTAACTGTAACTGTTTTCTGGCAATTTAATTGCCACCCTACCAACATTACGAAGCGTGTCTGCATTAAATAACAAATTACTAATTAGTCTTGCACTTAAACTGCCGCTTAATTAAAAAAACAAAAACAAAAACAAAACCAACTGCAAGCTTAAATTTATTGTGAAAGGTAATATTTGCAATGCTTTGCAGCAAAGCCTGCCCCCTTTTCCACTTCCTCTGCAATACTGACCCTGACCAGTGCTCTCTTTAACCGTTAGCAAGGGCAACGCATCCAGCTGTAACATTAACTAGCCAAAAAAACAAAAAAAAAACAAATTTTATGTTTCAATTTTATGACCAAAATCTAATATGAAAATAATAAATTTATTCAAATTTTTCATGCATAGAAAAATGAAAAAAAAATAAAACACAAATTTCCATTGAAGTTTGTAGCATTATTATTATTATTATTTTTATTGAATTTTTATTTTCATTTTTTATTTATTTTTTTTTTTTTTTGTTGCAATATACTAAATATATATTTTATTTTTTCTGTGTGTGTGTTTGTGTTCTTTATTTTTTTTTTATCATTTTCTAATAAAATAAAACACAAATTTCCATTGAAGTTTGTAGCATTATTATTTTTATTGGATTTTTTTTATTTATTTATTTTTTTTTTTTGTTGCAATATACTAAATATATATTTTATTTTTTCTGTGTGTTTGTGTTTTTTATTTTTTTTATTTTTTTTTATCATTTTCTCATTATCATTCTCAACATATATACTCACAATCTACATCAAAAAAATCAGGCATACAGCAGAATAATTATACAAATATTTTTTTTTTTATATTATATTATAATTTTTTTTTGCTTCTTCTTTACTTTCACATTTTTCTTCTCTTCGTGCCACAGTGTAATACATTTTACATAAAATTTATATTAATATGCCTAATATATATACTAAAAATTTTTAGTATATATACTAAACATAGTTAAGCATACTCATACAATACACAAATACACATATCAAGTTTTTTTTTTCTTTTCTTTTTTTTTTTTGTTTGTTTTGCAAATCATAGCAGAAAAAAAAATTACAACATAAAATTCATTCAAACTTTTTTTTTCATTCTTTCAGAAATTATAAACTTAAAATAGAAAAAATATTTAAAATAAAATATTAAGCAGAGAAAATGCTTAAAAAAAATTAAAATTAATCATGATTTCTGTTTGTTTATATAATAAATAAAATATGTTTATTTTTTTTTAAGACTATTTAATAATTATTAATAAAAAGAATTTTTCTTTTTTTTTATTTTGTTTTTGTTTTTTTTACACATTTTTTTTTTTTTGTAAGTTTTTGAAAACTTTTGTCATTTTTTTTTTTTGTTGTTGTTGTGTTTGTTGCTTTGTTTGTTACGATTTGTTGCATTATTCATTTTGAAAATTTTTTATTGCATTTTTTGGTATTATTAATTTTTAATTTTTTTTTTTAGATTTTTTTTTTGTTTGTTTTTTCTTCAAGTTTTACATTGTAAATTGAAACTGTGAAACATTAAAATCTACTTTACACACGTTTATTTTTATTTTATTTTTTATTTATTTTTTTTTTGTTGTTATAATTTTTTTTTTTTTTTGTTTTATACAATCACTAATTTTTTATGTTTTTAATGTTTAAATATTTAAGTTGATTTTTATTTTTTTTAATTGCTAAAATTTTTTTTTTTCGATATTTTCATTTTGTGTGTGTTTTTTTTTTTTTGATTTTCTTTTTTTTCTTATTTTTTTTTTGGCAATTTAAAATACTAAGAATTAAAAATTATGCGCGTTGCCATCGCGCTTTATATATATTTTTTTTTTATTTTGCCATGATTGTGTTTTTGTTGTTGTTTTTTTGTTTGTTGAATATGTTTATATTGCGCATTGCGCTGCATGCAAAAAAAAACGTGCTGACAAACTAGCAGCACTTGCGATTGTTGTTGGCGCCGCTAAGCAACTTGCAATGTTGCATGTCAGAGCGACGAGAACATTGACCTTTGGCCTGAAATTCGCGCACTTTATTGGCGCGTTTAATGGCGCTGCGACAGAGCTGCTGATGCTGCTTCTTATTGTTGCTCTACAAATCAAGAAGAGAAAAAGCGAGAGAGAGAGAGAGAGAGAGAGAGAGCTGATGAGCTGAGAATTTAGTTGAAAATAAAATATATTTTTACCTTTTGACTTTGACGTGCCAATGTCTGCTGCTTTAGCTCAGCTGCTGCATGACGATCAAAGCGTGCGCTATGCGAACGTTGCTGCTGCACTGCAGTAGCTGCCACTTCAGGTTCGTCTACACCTGCTGCTGCTGGTGTTGCTGCTGCTGCTGCTGCAGCGCCGAGATCAAGATTTATGAAACTTTCAGTGCCCGCCTGGCTAGATCTAATACTATGATAAACCGACATGCTGTAAATTAAATTGCAAATTAATATATGAAATTTTTTTTATAAAATATTAAGTATACGCCATGTGCGCTGCGTGCTGAATTTTGATATGTATGAGTGTATGTGTGTGTGTGTGTGTGTAGAACGAAAATCACCAACCTTGGATGCTCAATCAATAGATTCTCAAAGGGTGATGTTTCCATATTGATTGGCCCAATCGAGGTGAAGCATGGTGGCGGTGTTACGTACCAGGACTCCTCCATCAGCATTCCTTTGGCTGTATCTGCATCTGCATCTGCATCGTTTCCACATTCGCTGCTGCATGGCGATACACATGCCGATGATGCTGGTGGCGCATATAGAGATTGGCTCATTACATTGCCATTACCATTGCCATTAGCATTGTCATTATCATTATCATTGTCAATGTCATTGTCACTGTCGCTGACATTGGCATTGACAACGCTATCATTGTCATTGCCAATATTGTTGATTGGTAAAATTGTGGGCGGGCTTAGGGTTGAGATGCTTAATGTTGTTGTACGTGCGGCACGTGCGCGTTGCAAATAATTGCGTTGCTGATGCGGACGTGGTCCGCTGTACAAGGAATGCGAATGTAGATGCTGCCGTGCACGACGTGCTGCTGCTGCTGCTGCTGCTGCTCCATTTGCATTTGCATTTACAGCAACATTTGATATCTTCGCTGCCGGCAATTCGACCACAGATAGTTCCTCCTCGGAATCGCTGCGTGGCAACGAATCCTCTTCCTCTGCTAAAATCATATTTATATATATATAATATTGCTATCTCTTTTGCTCTTGTTGCTTGTACTTACCTTCCTTCTCGACAATATACCATTCGTCCTCGTCAATATCCTCGTCAACGCCGTTCGGTGTTAATAATTTCGTTAGATTCGTCGCTTGCTTCTTCTTATGCTGCTGCTGCTGTTGCAGTTGTTGCTGTTGTTGTTGCTGCAGTTGCTGTTGTCGCAGCCTAGCACGACGATTTTTAGCGCCGCCACGCTTTAAATTACCGTTAGCACGCAACACACCACGATTATTGCCCGCAACACTTGGGGTCGATGACGTTACTTCAATTACATCGCCACCAATGGTTTGTTGATCGTTAACGTTAATGTTCTCTTCGTTTTGATTGGTCAATTCACAATTATTGGTTGTTGTCTCGGCTGACGTCGCTTGCGCTCCAAATAGAAACGTTGCGAGACTGCTAAACATTATACAAAACTCTTTAATATCACCGTCGACTATTTGCTTTCGACCTTAGTTTTTTTTTTTTTTTTTGTTTGTTGATTGAAATATTATTATTGCTTATCGAATTGAGATCAATTTATTCTTCTTCTTCTTGTTATAAGAGAGAGTGTAAGTGGGAGAGAGAGAGATTGCTTTTTAATTTGTTCCTTGGATTTTTTTTTTACTCAGTCTTTTAATTTATTTTCTTCTTTTTTTTTTTTTGTTATTCTCTTTCGCTTTTGTCTTTGTTTTTTCTTCTTTTTTTTTGCTGCAAGTAAAAGAAAATTGTAAAAAATTTTATTGATAGAAAAACTAAAGCGAAATCATTTAATCAACAAATAAGCTGAACACAAATGTGCGCACAATTCAGCTAATTGCGTAATCATTGCCACTCAAACACACACATACACCTACACATATACTTAAAGCACAGCACAGCGCAGTACATGCAACCTTCATACATTGCGTGGGCGCTTCAACAGCTTAACAAAACGCATCGCTCACTTTGTTTTATTTAATTGCATTTTATATACACTTATAGCAAGAGTCTATGCATTTTGAGACTAGCTTTTGCTTTATAGACTTTTTATTGCTTGAAAAAAAAATTTTCAAAATTAAAAGAAATTTTTTTTACTGCGAAAAGTTCTTTTAAAACTATCATTAAAATTTTTGTAGTTTTATATGTTTATTCGTAGTATTTTTTTTAGATATTACTAAGAAATTTTGTATATCTTAAGGTAACAACTGTCTGTGTAAACTATCTAAAATTTCCAAGAGCTCCTTCAACTAATTGGAAAACTTTTTTTTATATATGAATATCTCCACTATTTGTCAAACTATGACAATGAAACTTGACAGAACTTTAATTACAAGCAAAGCTTTATATTTATTCCAAATTTCAGCTATTTCCCACTAGTATTACATATATAAATCGTAGATATACAATCTTTATTAATTATCAAATGCAGCTCAACTTTAGTCTTACAAATTTTTCTCCAAACTTTTCAAATTTCAATAATTTCCGACTATAAAATAAAAATAAAAAAAAAAATAAAATAAAAAAAAATTAATAATAATGATAAAAAAAAAATAAATAATAAAAAATAAATAAAATAAATAATAAAAAAAATAAATAATAAAATAAAATAAATAATAAAAAATAAAATAAAATAAATAATAACAAAAATAAATAAAATAAATAATAAATAAAAAATAAATAAAATAAATAATAAAAAAAAATGAAATAAATAATAAAAAAAAATAAAATAAATAATAAAAAAAATAAATAAAATAAATAATAAATAAAAAATAAATAATAAAAATTATAAAAAATAAAATAAATAATAAAAATGTGAAATAAATAATAAAAAAAAAATAAAAAAAAAAAATAAAAAAATAAATAAAAAGTAAATAAAATAAATAATAAAAAAAAATAAAATAAATAAAAAATAATAAAAAAATAAATAAAAAGTAAATAAAATAAATAATAAAAAAAAATAAAATAAATAATAAAAAAATAAATAAAATAAATAAATTATAAAAAAATAGATAAAATAAATAATAAAAAAATAAAATAAAATAAATAATAAAACAAAATAAATAAAATAAAATTTCAAGCAAAATTTCTACAGTAAAAATTTCTCAATATTAGCGCATTAAATATTCGTTATGCTTTTGTTTAGCTTTTGCTCAACTGTTGTTGCTGTTGCTGTTATTGTATATTTTCTATTGTTCTTTTGCAGCATGCAGCACACATTTAATTGCTTGACTCGTTGAATATATATGTATGTATGTATGTATGTAGCATAAATGTACGTTTTGATTTCAATTTAAAATTCGCATTCGCATTTGTCGAAAGTGAAATTGAAAATGAAATTTCATTACGTTTTTTTTTGTATTTTTTTTCTGTTGTTATTGTTTTTTTTGCGCAGCTTCCAATTCGATGCAGCAAGCAAATTACTTTGATTACACTAATTATTATTGTTTGTTACAGTTGTTGTTGCTGTTGTTGTTGTTGTAGCTGTTATTATTATTGTTTCTACTGTGTTTTTTTGTTTTTGTTTTGCGAACAAACGTTTGACCTGCACTCAACAGTTTGACAAGCGTTGCAAATGTGTGTTGACAGCTCAATATTGATATTATGCTCTGTATATAGCTGACTGTCTGTTTGTCCCACTGTCTGTCTGTCTGTCTGTCTGTCTGTCTGTTTGTCTCTCTGCATATGCCATAAAGCGACGTTGCACAGTTCATTAAGTTGCCAAGTTGATAGCTAGAAACACAAAAGCCAAGCAATACACACATATAGAGATACAGCTACAGATACAGATACAGCTACAGCTACAGACTTACAGCTTGCACTCTGTGTGCATGCGCTGTGCATATGATCAAGGCAATTATACTTGTATATATAATATGATGCATATGCACATTGCAGCGACTCTATACACATTTCTATATATATATAATTTAAATTGAGCGCACGTCATATGATACACACACACAAACACACACACAGAGACACACACACAAACTTGAACATTTTGAATTGCTGTAAAACATTTCTATTTTGTAGCATTTGAAGTGCAACTTAGTTTGTGAACTGTGCCACTAGGCAAAATGTTTTGCTAAATGTTGTTGCTAATTTCATTATTGTTTGTCAGTGAAATTCTCTATTACAACTTGCAACAAACTGTGGCACAATCAAAGCGCAATC
This sequence comes from Zaprionus obscuricornis, assembly GCA_037044475.1. Classification (NCBI taxonomy): domain Eukaryota; kingdom Metazoa; phylum Arthropoda; class Insecta; order Diptera; family Drosophilidae; genus Zaprionus; species Zaprionus obscuricornis. Next base: position 103,600 of record JBAMBR010003114.1, on the reverse strand, counting down.
ATCTCACGGCCAAAAAACAAAAAAAAAATCCAATTGCTTTGCCGTTTCAACGTAATTTTTCAATTTGACCGCAAAGCGAAAACAAAAGCACGACGCTGCTGTGCCACAAAACTGTTGCAACTGCAACGCTCTGCATTAAGGTTCAATGTGAGGCTCGCGAGCGCGCAAGTGAAATTTTTTTTTTTGCGTTAGCAGAGACAACAACGGTCCAAAAAAAAATGAAGTTAACTAGTCTTCAAATTGGCCAACGGTCGGCAAGGCAAAAAAAATAAATGGCCGAAAATAAATGTCAAAAGTGAAAGTTGCCCAAAAGGATTTGTGATTGACAATTGGCCACTGGAAGCTGACTTTTAGCCAATTTTTAAGCTTTGTTTATGACTGTTGCTTAGAAGTTTCACTTGTTAACAAAAAAAATCAAATAAAATAAAATATCAGCTGTCTATATATAAATATATAAAAATTAAAATTCATAGAAAAAAATAAATAAATATATAAATAATAAATATTTATATAAATTATAAATAATAAATACAAAATTATATTATAAATAATTTATATATATATTAAATATTTATATAAATAAAAATAAAGTATAAAAAATAAATAAATATATAAATAGTAAATATTTATATAAATAAAAAAAAAATTATAGATAATAAATACAAAATTAAATTACTTAAAAATAAATAAATTATAAATAATAATATATAATAAATATTTATATAAATCAAAATAAATTACAATAAATAAAAATAATAATAAAAATAATAATAAAATAAATATAAATAATAAATATTTATATAAGTAAAACAATAAATAAATAATAAATTAATTATAAATAACAAATAAAATAAAATTATGAAATAATAAATAAAAGCATAAATAATAATAAATATTTATAAAATTAAAAATAAATTACAAATAATAAATACGAGTACAAATATAAATAAAAATAATAATAAAATAAATAAAAATATAAATAATAAATATTTATATACATAAGTAAAACAATGAATAAATAATAATAATAAATGAAATAATAAATAATGCCATAAATAATAATAAATATTTATGTAATTAAAAATAAATTATAAATAATATACAAAAAATATAAATAAGAAATAATAAATATTTATATAAGCAATGAATAAATAATAAAGAAATTATAAATAGGAAATAAAATTATAAATAATAAATAAAACCATAAATAATAATAAATATTTATATAAATAAAAATAAAAAAATAAATAAAAAATAAATTATTAATAATATATCAAATTATAAAAAATAATGAATATTTATTTAAATAAAAATAAACAAAATAATAAATATTTGTATAATTAAAAAAAATAAATATACACGCATATATATTTATATATATATATATATATATATATATATGTATATTTATATATATATTTATTTCATTATAAATTTACATATATATTTCTGTATCTGCATTTGAAATTGCAAAAAAAAAAATGTAAATTGACTTTGAAGCTTTTGCAATATGTTTGCCTTAAAATTGCATTACAGCTGCAGCAAAATTTATTTAATTTTTTTTTTTTTTTGTATATAGCTATATGTATATATTTATATCTGTAGTATATGGCATTATGACATTGCATAGCATACCATAATATGTAATAATATTATAGCGTCATTTAATTATTTTGAACACGTTTCAATTTGAACTGCGTTTGACTTTTACTTTTGCAACCAACTGATAAGCGCAACAACAACAACAACACAAAAGATTTTTGCAGTAAACAAAGGCAATGACTGCACTGGCAAAATAACATGCGCACACCTATATTTGTAACTGTATATGAATATATATATATATATATATATATATATATAGCATTTACAGCATTATTTTGGCTGCTAAATTAATATAATACTAATAAGCTGTCAATCAGCCAGCAGGCAGGCAGGCAGGCAGGCAGGCAGGCAACAACAATTGTCTTGGCATGCCTTAAAGCTACAGATATAGCTACATATATAGTACTATATAGTATATGCATATAGCTGTATATATATATATCTATAGTCTATATAGAATTATATTTTGTTTGTATTTATTTGCTCGCCTGCCATTTGCCATTGCTGCTCTGCAATGACCTTGATTGATGAGTGCGCTCTCTCTCTCTCTCTCTCTCCCAATCTTTCACTCAATTGCTTATATAAGTGCCTATAGATATACAGATATACATAGATATATATATATATATATATAGCTATTTTCTAATTGACTTTCCCAGCCTTATCGCAGTCTAATAAATTTCCCTCAACATTAAGCAAACATCACAATAGACGCATTGACTAGACTAGACTAGACTAGACAGAGATAGAAATATAAACTATATTTATAATATGTATTTAGTTAGTACTAGTCTATATACTAAATATTGTATTATATTTGTGTCTAGCGTCTATAGCGTGTGCTACAAACGACAGTCGAAAGTTCAAGCGTCGTATAATTGATTAACTTCAAGTGTAACGCAGCGGGAACTGCGACGAGGCAAGATCAGACATGAGTCTATGAGTCTGTCTATATGCGGGGGGTTGGGCTAATGAACTTGAACTAATTCATTTGAATGTCCGACTGATAGCATAACTATAGCAATTAAAATAAATGATAAATCTAATAAATAGTCGAAATTTTAGTTATAATATTTGTCAGCCTAAAAAAAAAGTTGCTATAAAAATTTATTGCATAGCCATAAAAATTTATGGCACCTGCATTAGCTCATCACTATTTCAGCAAAGCATTTAATTTCAATTTCATAATAAAATTGTAAACTCAACATTTGATAAACCAAAAGCAAAAGAAGTTTTTTCATACCCTGCAGTCAAAGCGTAAAGCGGGTATATTGACTTTTGTAACAGCAAAAAAAGTATGTAAAGTCTATAAGTAGGCGTGGCTAAAGTATATATATATATTTTTGCACAGCATAAATTTTTGGAGACTGTAGGACCGTTCGTATAAACAGCCGAAACTCAGGAACTATAAGTGTTAGGGACTTTGAATTTGTTGTAAAGTGTTTTTGTTAGTTCTAAGTAGTATATGTTTAATTTGGATTTATGCCACGCCCAGCAACGCCCCCAAAAATTGAACATAGCCATATAAAAGGGTGTGCTACGTGTAGAATTTTAAAGCTAGAAGTCCGAAATTTGCAAAACTTATTTTCCAAACTAATCAAAAGGATCTATAAATATAAAAGTTATGTCACTTGTTTACAGGATATCTTATAGTCGAGCACACAAAACTATAGCTGCTTAAATTTGTTATAGCTAAGCTTTTTCTTAAGCTAATGAACAAAAAAATCCCCAAGACTAAAATACGCCTACGGACTATATATGATCATACGTATATTTATATTTATACTATATATAAAATCAATTGCCTATCAGTTGACGTATCTGATTAGCTTAAAGTTTTCGGTCAAGTGCAAAAAATAATATTTCTTTGTTTAATTGTTGCCTTTGTTTAACTGTTTAATGGGTCAGTCTATAGCTTTATAAGTGGGGAAAAGTCTAAATATATATGAAGTATATATAATTATATATATTTATATAGTAGCTAAACCACAGCCATATATGAAGAATTATGCAATGTTAACGCTGACGTCAGCAGCGACCTTGTAGCGTACCAAAAACAAAAAAAAAATAAATAAATTTAAATAAATAATACAAAAAAAAAAAAATAATTATTACACTATTTACAGCTGTAACTAGAATAAGTCACGATATATATAAATATTGCACTAAATGTAGTTTACACTATGTCAAAAAAATCAGCTGTTCGCTCACCTGATGCACGTAAAAAAAAATTTCGTTTTTTTTGTTGAAAACAAAAAATGAAATTTATTATTATTATTATTTTTTGTTGTTGTTGTTGTAAGCAATGTAATAAAACTTGAAGACAGTTACAGATATAGGTAGGCCACAGAATAGAGATACAGCGAGAAGTAGAAGCAAAACGGCAAAACGGCAAACGGAACAGCAACTGCAACAGACACACACTGCAAAGTCGACAATCGTTTGCCAACTGAACGGGAAGCGTATTTGAATTTCAAAAGCGTACGAAAAATAAAACAGAAAACAGAAGAACAAAAGCTTCAACAGTGAGTGCTACAAGTTTGTGTATATATATGTGTGTCGATACCTGCATATATGTATGTATGTGTTGTTGTTGTTGTTATTGTTGTAGTCTCTGTATCTTTATCTTTATCTATAACGTTAGCTGTTTGCTATGTATGTGTATGTGTATGTGTCTGTGCTGCAGCTTAGAGCAAAAGCAAATTTTTTTTGTTTTGTTTTGAGATTTTACGTTTGTTTTCTTTTTTTTTTTTTGTTGGGTTTTAAATTTTCTTATTCACAATTTATCAGCACACAATTGTCTTTTATCTTAAGCATCGCTTTATCTGTTGAACTGTTTGTTTATTTACCTATAATGTTCACTGCAATTGTTGCTGCTGCTTCTGTTGCTTTTTTTTTTGGTTAATTTTATGTTTCACTTTCCTTTGCTGCACTTTGATTTGTGCTGCTCTTGTTTCGCGTTGCGTTTGCTTTCAAATATCAAAGGCGAATGTCAACGGGGCGTCAGCAGCTGCTCAGCCAAACTATCTAACAGCGCCCCGCTAACCCGAGCGCAGCTCATTACATACACTCACATTACGACAGTCAGAGAGTGAGAGCGAGAGAGCACTCAAAAAGAAAGACAGAGTGAAAGACTATCAAAACGTATGTAAAACCAAAGAGAGAGCGTGCATATGAGTGTGTGTATGTGTGTGCGAGAGCGAAGCAAAGCGATCAAAGCGAGCGTATCTAAACACATAATTATGTATTTTTTTAAAACGCAAAAAGCAACGCCATAGACCATCAGCGGGTGAGAGAGGGAGCTGCAAAAACTGATGGGGGCTTCTTAATGGCAAATATAGCAGGGCGGAGCGGGACAACGACAACATATGCTCGTGTGTGCTGGGCAGCAGCAGCAGCAGCTGGTAAACAAAAGCAAAGCATCAAATTTTATGCTATACACGAACGAGCGCAAGCGAGCGACCAGCTGAGCAGCTGCTCAATTCGTGAACGATTCGTTTGCCAACACGATTGATCATACGCAAAGTTCGTGTTATTTTGTTTACTAACAAAAGACCAAAGCTCTCACTAACTTACACTCTCTCTCTCTCTCTCTCTCTCTGTAAAGCGCGCGCGCTCTCTCACTGTGTAAATACACAATACTAACATATGTACATATATTGAACGTTCGCTCAACGATCAGCTGCGCTGACGTTTGCGCACTGACACACTTTTGTCTGTCTACACCTTCTTCCTCTCATTTCCCCTCATCTAGTTTAACCCCCTTTTTGTGTGTATCGTGCAGATAGTTTTCTATTGCTGGCAGACTGAGTGGCAAAATGTTAGTATTTGCTTTTGTACTTAGTCTGTGACTAAGCTAATAGCGAAGTGAGACAGCATGAGAGAGAGAGAGCGAGTGGTAGACAAAGAACTGACCAAAGTATTTGTAGTTGTAGTTTATAGATTTTTATTCTCCGTTTTTTTCCTACGTCTGCTCAAAGTTCAAATTTAATAAATTCACAATATATATATATATATTTTTTTTTTTGTGTATATAGACGATTTAATGCCAACTCATGGTTAGAATTGCAAATAAAAAAAAAAAACTAGACGTGCAATCAGCTAACGAATCAGAACGCATTAAAATGCTAATGAAAATTAAAATAAATATAAAAAAAAATTTTGTTATAGTCTTAATGCAATTTGCCATTGAAATGAAATTAACAACGTTGCAAGCATTTGAATTAAGCAAGCCAAAAAAAAAAATATATATATATATATATATATAAATATATATAGATACTTGTATTGCTTGGATAATTATGCAATATATATTGGCTTAAAAATTAAGCTTTAACTGTTGACTTTATTTATTTCTTATCTTCATTAAAAATTATTGAATAAATTTTTATATTCTTTTTTAAATACAATTAAATTATTTATTACTCATATTTAATATTTTTTTTATAAATTGCATAATAATTGCAAGACAATTACGTGAGTTATAGCGCATCTTACGGTCTGTATTTCTTTTTCTTTGTATGTTGAAAATTTTATAATAATTGCATCATAAATACGCGAGTTTTAGCATTTTTATTTTATTGTTTTTATTTTAGACATGTCAATGTTTAACTAGCTTAATTCTCACTTCTATATATAGTATAAAAGCATTATTTAGAACACAATAAACAATTATTTATATAAAAAAAAAATAAACCACTCCCCATAATTTTTTTTTTTTTGCATTGTTTTTTTTTTTATTTTTGTTGCTGAATGAGAGCACAAAAATTCGCCCGCACAAAAGCTTTATAAAATCTGATATATATATGTATATAGATATTTCTTATATGTATAAATTGTAGCAGGCAGAGAGAAAAAAAAAAAAAAGCTACTCAACCTCGCGGCCAGGTTCAAGGTGAATTTAGCTTGTTCTATGTGCAATTCTCTTATTTTATTTATTTTTTTTTCATATATTTTTAGAAATTTTATCATGCAACAGCTGACAAAAATTTTCTAAAGCAAAAGCAAAAAATTATTTCTTATTTTCTAGCTACAATCTGCGACAATCGATGAGAGCAAAAGCGACAAGTTTCGCTTTGACGTCTATGGTCAAGCGACAAATAAATATATATATATATATATTGCCAAAACTTGTGATATTTTTGCAGAGCAGAAAAAGCAGAAAAACAAAAACTAAACTAAAGTAAATAAAATAAAATAGTTTATCATTTATTTCGCACGCGCCGTCAACCGCCACAACATCGAAATGCGTAGAGAAATCTTAGCAAAAATGTAAACAATATTATATTGGCGTCATTGCATAAAAAACAAAATATATAACAACAATAACAACAACAGCAACAGTAAGAAGAAATCGAATGAATGAAAACAATGTAGAAAAGTATAAACAAAAAAACAAAAACAACACTTCAAAAAAAAAAATAAACAACTGAATGGAATTTCATTATATTTTTTTTTATTTTGCCCTTTTTTTATTTTTTTTTTGGGGGGACTGCGCTTTATCTAATCATTGAAAGTGTTTACTGATAAACATTGCCCGCTGTCAAATTTAGATACGTAAAGCATAAATAAAAAAGCATCTATCGTTGAAATTGTTTGATCAAAAACAAAAAATCTAAACAAAAATGTAAGACGCGACAGATCATAGGTTAAATTTATTTTAAGACTACTGCGTATAACAAACTTAACCCCACACTCTGGAAAAAAAAAAAACAACAATCCCTTGACATAAGCAGCTGCCACCCCTAAAAAGTAGCATAGCTTAAGGCAAATGCGCAGTTAATGCGCGTATGACAATGCGACATCATGAAATCTCAATCTCAATTTTATACATAACTCAAAGTTTCAAGTTCTCAATACGCAATTTGAAGAGTATTACGACTACTTACTTGACTCTGCAATATTATAATACTGCAATATTTGTCAATACTTTCTTGTGCTACTTTCAGTCAGCATTGCTTCAATTAGACAATTTTCATTCAAAGTTTGCATGACGCAAACATTGCGTTAGACTTTGATGTACCGCATATGTTGTACACTTGTTTTAAGTGACACTGTTTGTTTCACTGTTGCTCTTTCTCTGCTGCTCTATTACGCTGCTTAAATATTGTGGTTTGTGTCTTGACTAAGACTATTGAGCAAATTATCTCTTTGCTCTTCTGTCTTTCATGCTGTCACTCAGGCTGTTACTTCAACACTCGCGCGCACGCTCTTTCTCTCTCTCACTTTCTCAACTGTTTCAGCTTACTTAAGCATTCTGGTTTGTGTCTTGACTAACATTGTGTGAGCTCAGTTCAATGCGCTGCTGTGTGTTATCAGGTGATCGATCGATGATATATATATGGCAAAAGGCAGGTTTCTAAATACATGCAATTAATTCTATACGCAAGTATTGTTATTATACAATATATATATAAAGTAATCATTATAATATATATTTATATATATATATGTATGTATGTATATTCATGTCGGAATTTCAAGTTATCGCAATTTGTTTAACAGCACTTTGTCTTTATGTATGTTGTTAATTGGCATTTAAATGAATTTATTTATTAATTATTTGCATATGTGATATATAGAAATATATATATTAAATATATAGTATATATATATATATATGTACATGTTAATGCATGTTTTATAACGCGTAATTATCATATTGATAATGCGACGCAATTTTGTTATTTTTAGGTAAAAATCTTTTGCTGGGCAACGCATTTATTTTATCACTTTGTTTATCAATTCTTGTTTATCTCTAGATATGTATATGCTCCACATATGCTATTGAGGTCAATGCTGCAGCACTAAGTTAAACATTATTAATCAAGCAAACAAGCAAAAACTATACAAGGCAAAGAGACAAAAAGATAGATGACCAAAAAAAAGCTAATGCGCAGCACTTTTTACTGTTGATCAAATTTTTTGCTATTACTGACTGTGTTACATATGTCTTGTCAACATCGCTATACCCTACGCAAAGTGTAAAGAGAGAAAAAGAAACTCCTGCAAAGTTGATTGACTCCCGTTTTTGGCTCATCAGTCACAGTTTGCACAAATGCTAAAAATAAATTTGAACTCTCGCAGTTGGTTACTGGGTTCAATTTCTTTTTTTTTTTTTTTTTTTGGTTTTGCATTTTCTTTTTTTTTTGTCTGTTTTTTTCTGCTTCCGTCTGCTGTTAGATAATTTCCCCTACAATTTCTCAGCCCAACATCTTCTCACTAACACTTTGCCTTCTCTTTCTCTCTCTCTTCTTCTCTTCCTCTTGCTCTCTGTTGATTTCCTGCCACCCTTGACGCATTGGCATTTTGTTTACAAACAAAAATTTTTGCCCAGCTCGGCAACTCGAGCTGTGTTTGACCTGCGCAGTGGACGAAAACTTTTTGTGAGCAACAACAATTTTGAGGCGCTTACATGAATATGCTTTGCTTAGAGCATGAATTTTCTACTGCAATTATGTATATACATGTCACTCACTCACTCACTCTCTCGCTCTGTGTATGTTATGTGTGTGTGTGTGTATGTGTGTATACAAAGTAACAACTTCCGCATGGGAAATTTGGGCAGATAAATAACTTTTGCAGCTTCTACATATATATTTTTTGGGGTCACCTTTGCAATTTGTTAAACAGCAACAGCAACGCCAGCAAAAGTTATTTATATTTAATTTTGAGCTGCGTTTAAATTTATTGCAGATTATTGATTATTATTGCTATTGTTATATTTACTGCAAATCAAGGCAATGGCAAGTAGAAAACGTACACGTCAGAGCTACGCATATGTATAAATAAACTACCCCACAGCAGAAAACAGAAAGCAAAAAGAGAGGCGTAAGTAACTACAGTTGATGAGAGGAGTAAGTAGCCTTAGCAGCGGCCATACAATGAGAGGAGCAGAAGAAGAGGCGAACATTAGCAATGACATTAGCAGTGGGAGAGGGAAAGGTGCAATAACAGTGGCAGCAGCAGCAGTTGAAAAGGAAACAGCAGCCTCAAAGCTAGCAGTCAAAGGAGAGTGGCGCAGCGACAGTAAAAGGAGAGCAGAGTAGCCCTAACGCTAGCATGCGAGAGCAGCAGAAGAGTATAACAGCAGGCTTAACGCTAGCAGCAGTAGGAGAGAGAAGCAGCGACAGCAGAATGAAAGCGAAGCAACGACAGTAAAAGGAGAGAGGAGCAGCAACAGCGACAGCAAAGCTAGCATGCAAGAGTAGTATCAATAATAATAATAATAACCAGCAGAAGGAGAGCGAAGCAGCAGCCTTTGCGCTAGCAGCAACAGTAGCTGTAGAGTGAAGAGAGGAGCAACGCTTAAAAGGCAGGCGAGCTGCGCAGTTAACGACAGTCAATTGCAGCTTACTTACTGTTGCCTACCTGCCAGCCTATAGGCAAACATAATGTCAACCCTGTAAGTAAAAATATATAATGACCAGCCTCTCCCCAGCTGTGCTATGAAATTATGACGTCATATTTATGGATGACATTTATAGGTACGCATATAACGTAAATATAAACAAGAATAAAAATGCATAAATTTGGCAATATATCAGGTTTTGTTTGCATTCCAAACAAAAAACAGAAAGAAAGTCAAAAATAAACAAAGAAAAGAAAAGAAAAGAAATTCACTTTCAACATTTTGCCTGCGAGTTTTGTTTATAACATAAATCAGGACGCGTTGCCTGAGCACATAACAAAAAAAACGAATTGAAGAGCAGCAGCAGCAGCAGCACTTGATGTCATTGTGTGTGTGTGTGTATCTGTGACTGACAGTGACATGTACAAGCGTAATTACAGTTACATTACAAACAACAACAACAGCAAACAATCCGCTGACTAACTTTCGAAATTATAGTTTGACTCAGACTTAGGGCTCAGCGAGGGAAAGACCAAGCAATGCGTGAGATTAGCCTTAAACAAAGCCGCTTTGGGATTCACTACCTGCAAAAAACTCATGTTGCTGCTGCTGTTGTTGTTGTTGTTGTTGCAGGTAAGCGAAATAAAATAACAAAACTGCCGCGTCAGTCAGTCATGGCATGGCATGGCATGGCATGGCAGTGCGCGCGTTAATGAAAGCAACTAATGCCAACTAATGATGACTTAATTGTTTTAGCCAGAGCATAGAGAGCGCATAAAGAGCAAAAGGGCAAAGCAAAAGTCGCAACTAGTTCGACAAGTCGACTGTCGACTGCCGACTAGTTGCTATAAAAGGCTAAAAGAAAAACATAAGCTGACCAAAAGGATTTAGCAAATGTTTCATTGTTCTTGTTGCTGTTGTTGTTGTTGCCAATTAAATCGCTGCTCAAGATGCAGGCAGCAAGATTCGACTGCTGCTGCTGCTATGCTGCTGTTGCTGCTTATGTTATTCCTCACGTGTCTCGTTAGTTCAAGTCCAAGTCGTGCCATTTAGTATATATACTAAGCTCATAAAACATCAGCTGTTTGCTATTTTGCTGTTTATGTTTTTTTCTTTTCTTTTTACTGCGCTGCGCGCCGCAGCTCATATCAAATTTTTGTGCAAATCAAAGGCAAAGAGACACGAAACTTGAGTCCCGAAGCTTCACTTGATTTATAGTCAGCTCACTCTAACTTGCTATAAACAATGCTATAAGTAACTATACATACATACATACATGCATGTATCTTTAGCTATATACAGCCCAAAAAAAATCAAGTATAAAAGTTACAGTGCAGCATTGCTCGACTGTATAATACCTGGTAATCAAGTAATATTGAAAGCTGCATCACTTATAGATTTCTGAGGGATATACCTAGAACTAAGACAAACACTATTGCAACAAAATTAAAGTCCTTAGCTCTTACACTCACTGAGATCTTGCTTTTCGAAGGAACGTACAGACAAAGTTGGTCACCCTAACTCTACAATTAATAATATACATATAATTTATTACATACATGCCTGTATTCTAGGGGTACCGGGTATAAAAAAACAAAACATCGGAATAATACTTGTGAAAAAAAAAGAAAGAAAAAGAATGGCAAGTCAAGTCCAAGACCAAGACCTGTTCTTATACTTCTCACTCTCTATCTTTCTCTCTCTCTGTCTTATTTTCTGCACTTTTGTTGCATGATTCACTTGGGGCTTACTTTGTGTATCTCTATGGTGTATGTATTGGTTAGTGATTGGGTTTTCTCTATAAGTACAACAACTTTGTCTATTTTTGGGCACTGTATGCGCTGCTACTACCAATTGCCTATTGCATTGTTTCTTTACCCTCGTCAAAAAAAAAGGTTTATACTTCTTCTTCTTCTTCATTTCTATCAATTTTCTTTTTTGCGGTTTCTAGACGCGCATTTGATGTGCGCTTTAACAGGCAGTTTTTTATTTTTATTTATGACCCAAAACAAAACAAAAAAAACAAGAAATTTCATGTTCAAATTTTGGTTATTCTGTCTACTTTTTTAATTTGGCAGAGAGCCAAGAATTCTGGCATACAAATATTATGAAAGTAAGAAAAGAATATAAAAAAATATATGAAAAGAGAAAAAAAAATAAAATAAAACTAAATAGAAAAAAAATATAAATAAAAATTAAATGAATAAAAAAAAAAAAAATTCTATGAACAAAATTGTAGAGAGCAAAAATTGTTGCAATGCAAGGCTTTAAATTTTTACATGCAATTTTATTTAACGGGAAACAATTTTCAGGGCCAATTAAGATGCATATCAAAGCGTTGACAATAACAACAGCAATAATAATTATAATTACAGACAGTTATTCATAATGCCAAAAGTTGAATTTCTGTTTTATATTTTTTGCCTTGTGCATGTTGACAGCACACAAAATAGTTGCAGCAGACAGAAGATAGGCAACGGCGAAGCAAATTCAAGCAATGTTTGTGTCCCTCAAACAACAAAAAAAAATTGATAAAAATCAACTAGAAGAAAATGCTGAAAACGTGATGCAAGTCTAATTTATAGCTAATCGAAAATGAAAAAAAAAAAAACTTTAACTTTAACAGACAAAACAGAATCTTAAGCTGAAAATTGAGATTCGCAGCTAAAGATATCGTTTAGTGTAGAGTATACGCATACACGAACACACACACACACACACATGAACATATACTTATGCATAGAACTGTAGAACTTTTACGCTGACAGCAACGTTGAAGTTCTGCTGCGGAGAGTGGCGCACAGGTTACACACTAACAGGCAGAGCAGCAGAGACAAAACGCATACTAAAAGAGAGAACAGAAACACAAACACACACACATACACATACAAACGAAGTGTGAACTCTGAAAAAGGTATAATCGGAATTTCTTTTTTTTTTGTTTTTTTTTGTTCCTTTTATTTTATCGCTTCGCTGCACTTTTCCTATGTATTTATTTATCTATGTAAATCGTGCATAAAATAATTTTAAAAAATATACATATATGTATGTATGTATGTGTGTGTGTGTGTGTGTTTGCATACATGTAAATGTATGTATGTAAATTTCCAAAGAAATGCTCTGCTTCTTCTTCTTCTGCTGCTGCTGCGGCTGCTGTTACTGCTGCTGCTTCTTCTTCTTCATTGCTTATGCCATTTTGATGTTGACTTCCGCAAAAGTTTATTTTGCTTTTCTTTCATTTGCTTTGCGTCTTTGCTTCTTTGATTTCTGTTTTTGCTTTTGCTTTTCATATGTTTGTGTTTGCATTTGTTTTTGTTTTTTTGTTATTGGGGGTTAAATTTACACTTACTTGGCTCGGGTTTATTGATCCAATGCAATCTTAAGGCCTTGCGCTGCACACACACAATTTCTTCTTCTTAAATGATTTTTAGTTTTTTTTTTGTTTTTTTTTTTTGATTTTTACACAATTTTTCTTATTAGCTTCTTTTATGACTTTGTCAATTATTGACAAGAAAGTTTTAAAAAATATTCTTGTTATTGTTGTTGTTAATGTGCAAAGTGCAGAATGTTTTTTTTTGAGACGGGGGTGAGATGAGATTTAAGTTGTGTGTAGCAGAAGAACAAGAACAACCACAAAACAAACTCCGTGAGACGTTAGCTAACGACGACTGACGGCGAGCGAATGAAGATGGCATAAGGCAAAAGGCAAAAAGGGGACCTAAAACTTGCTGTTTGTCGATTGTCGAATGTCAGTTGTTGTACTTATTGTTGTTGTTGTTGGTGTTGATGGTCGGTTGCTTGGTTGCTGCTAGTTGATGTCTGATGGTATTGGTCTGCTGGTGGCTTCTACAGCTGAGCTCGACACACTTACCCTGTTTTTACTGCCACTGTCATACAAACAAATGCTGCTGCGCATGCGAGAGAGAGCGAGAGTATTTCCCAACATCATTTACTCTTTAAGGTTTAGCAGAGTCCTATGAAAATGTTATACAGCTATTGAAAATTCATAATGTTCAATGCTTGTAGAGTATTATATTGTCGCTCTGTTTCTCTTTTATTGACAATTACAGCAATTGTATTTGCGCTCTCTCAGTTTTTGCAGTTCTCTTTGGCATAAGCAGCGTTTAGCAGCTGACTTTTGTTTGTACACAAAAATCATATTGCATTCAAGCGCAGTGCGTGGAGAGTATGAGCGAGAGCGAGAATAAGAATGAGAGTGAGAACTGGTTTTATGCAGACCTCCTCATTAACTATGTATAAAAGCAGTCAGTTTCAAATAAGTAAGACATAATTCATTTAATTTATATATTGCCTAAGCAATAACAGTTACTGCCCCTATATGAATTTTGACAGTTCATTTTTGTAATAATAATTTGAAAAATAAATATTGCTCAGTTAACGCAATGTGAGTAGCTAGCGCAAAATTGCGTCACGTTAATAACATAGCTATGTTAGCGCAATTCCGAGTCAAATAAAGTTGGCAGTCTCGATATCGATATCAAGTATATCAAGCATATCGATAGCAACTGCACGTGTGAATATTTTGCAACGCATATTGAACATTTTTTCAAGCCGATCGTTAAACATTAGCAAAAAATTATAAAAACAAAATAATGGGCAGATCAAATCGTTCGCGTAAACGTCGCGATGAAATGAATAAAATAAAAAAAGCACGCTACGATGCAAAAGAGCTAATACGTTTAAAGAAAACGTTAGGCTTGCTCGATGCCGATGGCAAAGAGATCAAAATGGAAATTGCCGAAGTAGCGGAAATTAAGACGCCCAAAGAACTTAAGCGTGTAAGTTGCTAGAACAAAAAGAAAATATGAAAATTGAAAACTAAATTGAAAACTTCAACAGGCAGCCAAATCAAAAGAGGAGCGTGAGCTAATGTTTGAGCATCAGGAGAGTCTAGAGAAGGGGCAACCCATTGGACAAGTGAATGAGAAATCTGGTATTGAGCATGTTTATAACAGTAAAACATTGAAAGATCAATTTGGCAATTATCCAGCATGGTTTAAGAAGAAGAAGACTGCAAAACGTCTACGCAAGAAGCAACATTCACAAAAGAAGAATTTTAAGCAGGCCTGGACAACGGTAAATGTGCCGCTCTAGTGGCGTTTTGTGTCACATGCCACATGCCGCATGACGCATAAGTTAAGTTAATAGTTTAAGCAAAGACTATAATTTAGCAATATTAAATTTGTTTATTGCATTATATAAAAAAAAAAAAAACAAAACAAAAGCCTTAAAAATTATAAACAAAATTATTATTAATTATTATTTTATTTATTTTTAACGCTTAATTTTAGCTACAAAGAGAGACACAAAGAGTGAGAGATTTTCTGTTTTTTTTTTTGTCAAATGATTGCACAACAAGTTTTGGATTTTTAAGGCTAATCCTCTAGAGAAATGTATCAACTTATTGTATGCAACAATAGCTGCGCATGTTGCACAACATTTCAAAACGTTGCACATTGGAATTGAAATTTCTATGTCGTCGAACTAAAGCTTGAGACGACATATCCATTGGTCATTCTGATTTTACAGCCAATTCCATTGTTTCAGTAGAATCATTTTCTGCCTGCTGCTCCTCAATATTACCATGCATAACATTTGGACTACTCTTCAAAACAGAGCCACCTGTAAAGCCAAGTATGCCACAGCCAACGGCAGCTAAGCCACCAGCCTTGATGCCAGCCATCATACCAATGGGTCCACCTACACAGCTGCCTAGCAGTGCACCCATAACAGGATACATTGCCTTTTTATAGGTTAAAGCTTGTCGTAAATTTCTTTCGCCTGCTTGCACATTTTCCAATGCTTCCTCAGCATTGTCAGCGATGGCTTGTACGCTGTCTGCCTGCTCATGTGTTAGCTGGTGCATGTCATGGAACATGCCATAGAGATCATGTATCTCAGTTTGTAAACGTTGCATTTGTTCATGGCAGGCAATGCTCTGTGCCAATTGATGCTGCTCTAGTTGAAAATCAGTTTGTAGCTGTGGCAACGCTTGTTGTAAGCTGGGTAAATTTCCTATGTCAGCTGATTGTGGCTGCTGATCGTCGTCATACTGTGCGCTGCTGTTGCTGCTGCGTGTTGGTGAAGTGAGTTTTAGTTCTGCGCGTGGAAGAGAGACAGAGAGAGAGAGAGTGTAAATGCAGTGAGAGCAGAGCATGTTAAATATTCTATGTTAATAGCATGTTAAGGGGAAGGGGGAGAGAGAGAGACAAAGAGAGTGTAATTGCAGTGAGAGCATGTTAAATATTCTATGTTAGGGGGGAGAAAGAGAGAGAGAGTGTGCCTTTGCATTATGAAAGGAGCAAAGGAAGCGAGTTTTACCTGCAAATTTATGCATGCCATCGAAAGCTTTAACTTTTCCTGGTCGCATTAATTCATCAAAGCGCAATTTATCCTCATCACTCAACTTATCGCGCAGTGTATCCATTTCCAGCAAGAGATTCTTCATTTGTTTTATTACACGCATAGCATTCAATTCTTCTTTTTTAATCTTTTGCCAATCGCCAAGTGCTAGACTTTTCTCAATATTACTGCGATGATTTTGCAGCAGACTTAAATGATGTGGCACTGCATTATCCTGAAAACGTTGCACCGATATTTCGGCTTGTTTCAGCGAAACTTTATCATCAGGCATTGTTATTGATTATTGCACTTTAACCTCACGTATTGAAAGTGAAATTGTCAATGAATATTTTGAGGGCGCGACGCACATCCGTAAAACGCAAAAGCAGAGAAAAAACCACAAGAAAAACAAAAAAAGAAAATGTAAATGTCTTTGCAGATATTAAAAACTAGTTATTGCACTTTTATTTATAATTGCGTCTTAAACACACTGTAAAATTTGTGCATTTCTTTTGTTTTGCTATACAAGAAAGTTTGGCGCAGCTGTTTTTTTGTTTTTCTATTTATTTATTATTATTATTGACTGGCAGCATAATCAAAAATTTAGATTACATTAACTGAGCGCATGTTTGCTCTTCACTGACGTCACACTCTCTCTCTCTCTTTATTTTGCTTAACAGCAAACTGTTAATGTTAAGTTTGTTGCGCTGTTAAATTTGCCATAGTGTTGCCAGCTTGCTGTAAATAGTTCAGTATAACTTGCCATCTGGCAAGCACGACAACAGGTTTGCTGAAGTGCGCGGCATAAAAAGAATTTGAAAAATTTGTTTTGTGAATACAAAAAATGTATTTATTGCTGGTGCACTATATTATATACAAAATACATGCAAAATACTAGACACATATACGTTTAAATATTAAATGTGTTTTTTTTTTTATAACTTATTAACTAATTACATACATTTATGACACGTTTCTCGCTTAAGTACTAAATGAAACTTAAAATGAAAAATGTTTTCATATTTTTTTTTTTTGTTTTGTTTTGTTTTTGTGAGGCACTTGCTTTACGGGAATGGCTTACAAGCAGGATTAGAATAGCTATAAAAAAGTTTTTTTTTTTTCATTATTAAATTAAACTATTGTTAAAGTTGCAGTTCTGTGTTGGCGCTAACGACTGTAAGAAGCATGAAAATAATAAAAAAAAATATCTCCACTTTTTTCGAATCTCATACAATGGGAAATTAATATTGAGAGTGTGTTAAAAAAATTTCCCCACTTTTTCTAATCTCAAACAATGGGAAATTGACATTGAGAGTGTGCTAAAAAAAAATTTCCCACTTTTTTCTAATCTCATACAATGGGAAATTAGTGTACTAAAAAATTTTCAATTTTAATCTCATACTATGGGAAATTAACATTGAGAGTGTGCTAAAAAATGTCCCCACTTTTTTTAATCTCAAACAATGGGAAATTGATATTGAGAGTGTGCTAAAAAAAAAAAATTCCTACTATTTTCTAATCTCATACAATGGGCAATTAACATTGAGAGTGTGTTAAAAAAAAATAATTTCCCACTATTTTTCTTATCTCATACAATGGGAAATTATAATTAGAGTGTGCTAAAAATAAAATTTCCCACTTTTTTCTATACGCATTCTAAGGACAGTTGACATTAAGAGTGTGCTAAAAAAATTTCCCACTTTTGTTAATCTCATACAATGGGAAATTAGTGTGGTAAAAAATTTCCCACTTTTTTTTTTCTAATCTCATACAATGGGAAATTAACATTGAGAGTGTGCTAAAAATAAAATTTCCCCACTATTTCTATACGCATTCTATGGACAATTAGCATTGGGACCATTTCGACATTTCATTAATAAATTTAACATGCTTTCCAATTTATTTGTGCGTGATTCTGTTTTATATAAATTCGTTTGTATGCGATTAACATCCTGCGTTTGCTTTTCCTAAGATAGAGAGAAAGAGAGAGAGAGAGATAGTAAATATTCAACATAGTTTTCAAAAATTGTAACTCACCAAAGTGCTTAGACGACTCTTTAAAGTATCCACCACACTGTAGGTTGCCTGCAATGATTTTTGCAGCTCATTCGTATGTAAACGTTCATTGGCCAATGAACGTTCTATTTTACGTAATCGCGTATTTACCTCAGCATCAGTATCATCAATATCATTTTCTAAATCACGCGCCTCAAATGCATCATCAGCATGTGATGTTATTTTGCGGCAACTTTGTTGATCTGCTTGCAGTATAAAACCTTGACGACAGCGACAATAATATGAGCCTTGTGTATTGATACATTGTTGATCGCATGGTTTCTCAGTTTCACATTCATTGATATCCTTTTCACAGTGACGACCCGTGAAGCCTGTTGTACAGCTGCATGTTTGCGGTGCTGTACAATTGCCGCCATTATGACAGCGCGTGGTGCAAATAGCTAAAGAGTGAGCGAGAAAGAGAGAGAGATATAGTGTGTGTAAGAGAGTGACAACTATAATTGACTTACGTTTCATGCACGCATCCGTATGTGGCGTCTCACGACTCCAACCCGTACAACAATCGTAGGTCATTTGCTGTGCCGGCTTATGCTTGATCACATCCCTATACGCCGGCTCATGCACCAATTGAACTCGCGTGCACATCTGTCCAGCATGCGTAAGCGGCTGACATGGCGTCGCAATATGTTTCCATGTGGATCGCGTGTACAGTTCCGTTGTCTTCACTGGCATCGTGATTGTACGCTGCTGC
The DNA here is from genome assembly GCA_037044475.1 of Zaprionus obscuricornis. Taxonomy (NCBI): domain Eukaryota; kingdom Metazoa; phylum Arthropoda; class Insecta; order Diptera; family Drosophilidae; genus Zaprionus; species Zaprionus obscuricornis. Next base: position 84,515 of record JBAMBR010003114.1, on the reverse strand, counting down.
ACGCAAATGTGTCGCCTATGTTGACAAAAGTAGATCGCAAAAATCATTAATGTTGCCAAGCGTAAGAGAGAGAGAGAGAGAGAGAAAAAAGTGAAATTTCAAAATAGAGAGAAAAAAAAACTGAAACTGACTTTTCCAGCTGATTAGACAGACAGACAACAGGTTGTGCTAGCAGCATGTTGAGCGACACATTGCTTCAAACTTTAGGACAATTGTCAAGCAAAACAACATGTCGCTGCATGTCACGAACATGTCACAACATGTCTTTTTTTTTGCAAATATCAGCGATGAAATTTATTAACATGTTTAACTATAGAATGCCGATGCTATATACAGTTACTATAAATGCAGTTTGCTATAAACTTTTGAAGTTATGTTATGTTTATAGCGCCATAAACTTGCTGCCGGCTTCACAATTGTTTATGCCTGCTGTATATAGTTTGCCGATATTTATTTATTTTTTTTATTATCTATTTTTCTATTTATAGTTTAGCTATAAACTTTAGCAACTCCTGCTGCTACTGCTGCTGCTGCTACTGCTGCTGCTGCTATTGTAAAAATATAACAATGCCTGTCAAACTGTAAACACATTGTAAAAACTAAGAAAAAAAATTCGTTGACTTCATTTTCATCTCCATCTGCAACTGCAACTGCAACTGCAACTTCATCAGAGACCTTTGGCCGCTTAATAATAATAAGCAGCTTTTCAACATATATTTTTTTTTCTCTTTTTTTATGTTTCGATTTTCGATTTTTGAGCTGCCAAAAAAAGTGCAAACAATAAAAAGAAGGCAGCGAAATTTTTTTTCCTGGCATTGACAAGTCGAAGTTATTATGCGCTTTAACAAGCTAAAATTTGACCTATTTTTTATTATAGATTTTTCTCTATGTTAGTCTGAAAATTTTTAATAGTTTATAGCAAATATGCTTAGTTTTATATGTGCTAAAAATTTTTATATAAAAATAAAAATTTTATGCAAAATTTTGCTTGGCAAAAAAAAAATATAAAAAAAAGCTGGCAAAATTTTTAGCACTGACAAAATTAAATATCGGGAATTTCTCTAAGTGAAGCTGCGACGATTGAGCTGAAAATGTTTAGAGTTTATAGCAAATATGCTTAGCTTTATATGTGCTCATAATTTTTATATAAAAATGAAAATTTTGCTTGGCAAAAAAAAAAAATAAAAAACAGACAGCAAAATTTTTAGCACTGAAAAAATTGAAGTTTCTTTCCGATTGAATTTTTTTTTTTTTTTTTGGGAATTTTTATATGTTTTAGTGCGACGATTGAGCTGAAATTTGAGCAGTTTATAGCAAACATGCTAAGTTTTATATGCTCTAAAAATTTTTATATAAAAATAAAAATTTTTCTTGGCAAAAAAAAAAAAAAAAAATCCAGCAAAATTTTTAGCACTCAAGAAATTGAAGTTTCTATGCGCTTGATTTTTTTGCTTTCGGGAATTTCTATATGTTATAATTGGACGATTGAGCTGAAATTTGAACAGCTTATAGCAGATATACTAAGTTTTCTATATGCTGACTTTCAGTTGAATAGCTGAATAAAAATAATAATTATTTTTTATTCAAAAATTAAAGATTTTTTATGCGCTTGAATTTTTGTTTGAGGAATTTCTATAACTTCTAGTTGCACAATTGAGCTGAAATTTTAATAGTTTATAGCAAGCATGCTTAGTTTTATATGTGCTCATAATTTTTATGTAAAAATGAAAATTTTACTGGGCAAAAACAATTTAAAAAAAAAGACAGTAACATTTTTAGCACACAAGAAATTGAAGTTTCTATGCGTTTGACTTTTTTGTTTCTGGAATTTTTATATGTTATAGTTGCGCGATTCAGCTGAAATTTGAACAGTTTATAGTAAACATGCTTAGTTTTGTATGTGCCAAGTTTCAGAGCAATATCTGACAATATAATAATTAAATAAAATAATAATAAGCAAAATATTAACATTTGCAATATTTATAAATAACTTCAATGACTCTAAAACTGTTTTGTTTGATTTTGGACAGCCTTAGCATTTGCAAGCTGCACTACAAAGTGTTGTGTATCAGCGCATTGTTAGCGTATTTAAAAAGTAAACTCGAACAACGCATCCATAAATTGCAAACAACAGCAGCAGCAACAGCAGCAGCAGCAGCAACAGCAGCAGCAACAGCAGCAGCAGAAGAAGCAAAAGTAGGAGGAGTAGGAGGCAGTTACTGCTGCTTGTTGCTGTTGGTGTCGTAATTGGCAATGCGGGCCAAAGCCAAAGCCAAAGCCAAAGCCAAAAAGAAAACAATTGCAGGCGCGTGATGTGGTCACTGACTGAATTGACTTTAAGCTTGACGCTTGATGCTTGAAGCTTGATGCTGCTGCTGTTGTTGTTGTTGCTGCTGTGCCACCTTTACCGTTGTTTAACCAAAAAAAAAAAAATTTGTGACTTGCTCTGGGTAATAAGTATAACAACAACAGCAACAACATTACTTGCCCCATAAAGTGGCAACATTGAACGTTAACTGCAGAAAAAACAGTTTGAACAACAGTTTCTCTTCTTATATGCAGCGCATGCATATTTATGTAACTGTCGAATTGCCTTGCGCTCCTTTTGGTGCCACCATAATTCTCACGTTATTTATGCAACATGCTGCTGTTGCTGCTGTTGCTGTTGTTGCTGCTACTCAGCATTAAGGGCGCCACAATAAGAACAAGAACAACAAACAGTCACAGCAACAGCAGCAGCAACAGCAAACAAAATGCGGAAGTTTTTCTTTCGTGGAAATAACTGTGCCAAACAATGTGCAACATGAAGTGATGTGAAGTGTTGTTGTTCTTGTTGTTGTTGTTGTTGTTGTTGTTGTAGCTGTCTCTGCAAAACTTCTTCGCTTTGCGCTTACGCTTACACTGCCATTGCATCTGCTCCATGCCTTGCCACTGCCTCCCCCCCCCCACCTTCTACTGCTACTTCTACTTCTTCTTACTGCTCGCTCTTTCTCTTTGCCTTCCTCTTTCTCCTACTTCTACTCCTTCTCAATTCCATATTCTGCTGTCTGCCCCTGCTCCTCCCCCTTCCCTTTTACTACTCCCACTGCTGCCCTTAGTAACCCAAAAATTCACGCGTTCCCATTCCGCGCCAACTGCATAAATCTTTGCCAGCTTCAATGTCCAATGTTTTCATACATGCAACCGTTGCCGTTGCCTTTGCCGTTGCCGTTGCCATATCCGTAGCCCGCCTGCCGCGTCACTTAGACAGCATATACGCCATATGTTTTCTCTCTCTCTCTCACTCTCTAACACTATCTCTGTCTCTTTCTTATGTAGAATAGCTTCATTTGCTTTTGTTTAGACTACAAAAAAAAAAAGAAAAAAAATTTGAATTGAATTTACATTTTTAATTGTCGAACGACTTGGAACACCTGTGGCTTTTGGCTCCAGCAGCTGCAGCAGCAGCAGCAGCAGCAGCTTCATTCTTAACACTGCAAACTGACCCCAAAAGCAGAAGCTAAAAGTGTAAGACAGAGAGCGTGAAAGAGAGAGAGAAGGAGAAAGAGCAAGAGAAGTTGCTACATGTTACAGAGCATAAAAAGTTTGCCCCCTTACATATTTAACTTTATATACATACATATATATATATATATATATAATATAATGTATAATAAATACAAGCGTAAAATTTATACAGTTTCTTCAGAAATTATAAAAACATCAATCAAAATATAAAAAATTAAAAATAATTTTTGACTGATAACAAGACGAAGTTTTTATACACTATGCAAAGTGTGAGCAGTAGAAGTAGAGTTTGCAATGTTTTTGTATATAGAAATACTATAGATTATAGTTAGCTGTTAATGTTGAAATTTGACTCGTATATAGATCGAAGCCTTATCTTTCCTTGTGCAAAGTTTTAGAATTTTAACTTACAGCGAAAAGAAATTTTTCTAGATTTTGCAGACTATGAAGAAAATTATTGCATGAAAAAAATTTGTAGGTTGACTTTTTGTTTCTATGATTTCTATATGTTATAGTCAGCCGATATTGTTAAAATTTTAGGAGAATATAGAGCTAAAAGTAAGCTTCAATTGTGCAGAGTTTCAGATTTTGACAGCAAAAGGAAATTTTTCTAGATTTTTCAAACTATGATAATTGATTATTGCTATGATTATTGCTAGCAGAAATTTGACTTTTTGTTTCTATAATTTCTATCAGTTATAGTAAGCCGATATTGCTGAAATTTTAGAGCTGAAACTAAGCTTACTATATGCTAAGTTTCATAGTCATAAATTACAGCAAGACAAAGTTTTTCCTACATTTTGCAGACTGTGAAGAAAATTATTGCATGAAAAAAATTTGTAGGTTGACTGTTTGTTTCTATGATTTCTATATGTTATAGGAAGACGATATTGTTGAGAATTTTAGGAGAATATAGAGCTGAAAGTAAGCTTCAATTGTGCAAAGTTTCAGATTTTGACAGCAAAAGGAAATTTTTCTAGATTTTTCAAACTATGATAATTGATTATTGCTATGATTATTGCAAGCAGAAATTTGACTTTTTGTTTCTATAATTTCTATCAGTTATAGTAAGCCGATATTGCTGAAATTTTAGAGCTGAAACTAAGCTTACTATATGCTAAGTTTCATAGTCATAAATTACAGCAAGACAAAGTTTTTCCTACATTTTGCAGACTGTGAAGAAAATTATTGCATGAAAAAAATTTGTAGGTTGACTGTTTGTTTCTATGATTTCTATATGTTATAGGAAGACGATATTGTTGAGAATTTTAGGAGAATATAGAGCTGAAAGTAAGCTTCAATTGTGCAAAGTTTCAGATTTTGACAGCAAAAGGAAATTTTTCTAGATTTTTCAAACTATGATAATTGATTATTGCTATGATTATTGCAAGCAGAAATTTGACTTTTTGTTTCTATAATTTCTATCAGTTATAATAAGCCGATATTGCTGAAATTTTAGGAGACTATAGAACTGAAAGTAAGCTGCATTTGTACAGAGTTTCAGTTTTTTAGCTGACAGCAAAAGGCAATTTTTCCGGATTTTGCAGACTATGAAGAAAATTATTGCATGAAAAAAATTTGTAGGTTGACTATTTGTTTCTATGATTTCTGTATGTTATAGTCAGCCGATATTGTTAAAATTTTAGGAGACTATAAAGCTGAAACTTAGCTTACTATATGCTAAATTTCATAGTCATAGCTTACAGTAAAAGCGAAATTTGTATACATTTTGCAGACTATAAAGAAAATTATTGCTAGCAGAAACTAAATATTTGACGGACTTTTTCTTATAATTTCTATATGTTATAGTCAGCGGATGCTGTTGAAATTTTATTACTATATAGAACAGATAATAAGTTTACTATATGCTAAATTTCATAATAATAACAGTTAAAAAAATTAAAAATTTTTTAAGCTACACTGCAAAGCTCAAGTCGTAGCTAAAGTAAAGTTTTACTGCTGCAGTCGAAAAGTGTAGCAAAAATATTTTTATATATGAAATTTCATTGCATGCTCGTCGCAACAATTAATCAAAAAATAATTTAAAACTGTTAAAACAGTTTACAAGGCAAGCAGTTGGATGGATGGATGAATGGACAAATGGACAGACGGACAGAATGATGGGAGGTTGTATTGATGGATGAAGATCGCATTGTCCAGGTTTATGTTATGCTACGTTATGTTGTTGGTATTTATCTTGTCTGTTTGTTTTTTTTTTTTTTGGGTCTTCATCTATCTTTCTCTCTCTCTCTCTCTCTCTCTCTCTTTTGCTGTCTCTTTCTTTGAACTTTAAGTGCGTTTTATTGATTTACGATTTGTGTTTTATTGAACGCCAAAAAAAAAAAATAAAGGCAACAGCAGAAATTGATGAGCCTGCGTTTCATTTTCTCTACTGCTGCTGCTTTTCGACTGAGTCAGCGCCAGCAGACAGAAAGACAGACAGACAGCAGACAAGACGCAGGCCAAAAGGTGAACTCAGGCAGTAGAAGCTCATGATGCTGAGCAGCTCTATGTGTATGTGTGTCTGTGTCTGTGTTGTGGGCGTTGACTTAATGGACTGCAACAACAACAGTAACAACAATGAGAACAACGACAACTTTTGGCTTTTGCTTTTGACTTAAATAAATTGATTGCACATATCGCCTGAGTTTAGGGTCAAGCTTAACCAGCATAAATCTTCAGCTGTTGCTGCTGCTGCTGCTGTTGTTGTTGTTGCTGCTGCTGCTGCTTCTTTTATAACTTAAATTGTAACAGTTTTTGTTTCTCTAATATGCTAAAAACCTTTAGATATGCTAATTCTTTTTTTTTATTATTTTTTCTTGAAGTAATTAATTTAAAATACTACAAAAAAAATAAACAAAACAAAAAAAAAAATCAATACAATTTTTTTTTTATCAATTTCGTTTAAAATAAAATATAAAAAAAAATTAATTATAGCTAAATAAAAAAAATAAAAAAATTTATTAACAATTCTTTTGGCAGTCGGCAACCTGCTTTGCACAGACTTAAAATTTTTTTTTATATTTATTTCTTTTTAATTTGAATTTTCTTTTGTCAGCTAAATATTAGTATTTTTTTTATTATTTTTCTTTATGTAATTAATTTAAAATTCTTCTAAAGAAAAAAAAATAAACAAAACAAAATATCAATAAAAATTTTTTTTTTATCAATTTCGTTTAAAATAAAATAAAAAAAATTAATTATAGCTAAATAAAAAAAATAAAAAAATTTATTAACAATTCTCTTGGCAGTCGGCAACCTGCTTTGCACTGACTTACAAATTTTTTTTATTTTATTTTATTTTTTTTTATTTGAATTTTTCTTTTGTAAGCTAAAGATTTTCAATATTTTTTTTTATTATTTTTCTTTAAGTAAATTTAAAATTCTTCTAAAAAAATAAAAATAAACAAAACAAAAAAAAAATCAATAAACATTTTTTTTTTATCAATTTCGTTTAAAATGAAATATAAATTATAGCTAAATAAAAAATAAATAAAAAAAAATTTATTAACAATTCTCTTGGCAGTCTGAAAAATGCTTTGCATTGACTTAACATTTTTTTGATATATATATTTTTTATATATATATTTTTATATATATATTTTTTATATATATTTTTTTTATATTTTTTGAATTTTCTTTTGTAAGCTAAAGATTTTCAATATTTTTTTTATTATTTTTCTTTAAGTAATTAATTTAAAATTCTTCTAAAGAAAAAAAGAATAAACAAAACAAAAAAAAAATCAATAACATTTTTTTTTTTATCAATTTCGTTTAAAATAAAATATAAAAAAAAATTAATTATAGCTAAATAAAAAATAAATAAAAAAATTTATTAACAATGAAAAATGCTTTGCACAGACTTAAATTTTTTTTTATATTTATTTTTTTTTATTTGAATTTTTCTTTTGTAAGCTGAAGATTTTCAATATTTTTTTTTATTTCTTTTGCAGTTAAAAAATTCTTTACAAATTCATTGAACAATGGGCAGCATTTGGACAGCATATGTTTATGTTATATGCCCATGGATCATAGATATATAAACTGATAAATATTAACTATTGTCTGACTATTGTATATATAGCTTGATGCATGTTAAATCATTTTTATGCAGCTCAATAACAAACTTGAGAAACATTTTCTCACAAGACTGCGTTGAAAACCAGTTAAAAAAAAAAAAAAAAAAAAAAATATAGAAAAATAAAAAAATAAAATTTTTAACAACTGCAGCGAAAACGCATTTAAAAAACAGTTAAAACAGCGGCGACAGCAGCAGAGCTACGATAAGTTGGCGACACTTAACAGCAATAAAAAAAAATATATATATTTTCAAGTTTTTTTTTTTTTTTTTTTGGCTATAAACTGCAACTATGCCACGCCCCAAATTCAATGTGCAGGTAATAAAATAAGCAACAGCAGCATAATAAAAATAATAAAAAATTTTAATATTGTTTTTTTTCAAGTTTTTCTAGATTTTTGTTAGGCTGCGCAAAATGTTGGTGAAAATGTTTAAAGGTCAAAAGCGAAAGACACTGCAACTTGCAGACCAAAAGCCTAACTGTACTTTGTCTTCATTTGTGGGCAAAAAGTAATCTGATTTTGTTGCATGAAATTAGAATCTAAATTGGCCTGCAATTATCAACGTAAAAGAAAGAGATAGAGATAGAGACAGCGACAACGACAGCAAAACTGTAGACTGTGCCGTGGTCAAAATGCATCATTAGGCATTTGGTACTGCAACAACTCCCACTGCCGCCGTAACATGATGACAACCACGACAAGCAGCTTCAACAAGAACAAGACCAAAAAAACTCTACAACAAAGCTAAAAAGAGATAGAGAGAGAGAGAGAGAGCAGCAGCAGTCGTTGTCGATGTAGAAGCAGCAGAACAACAACTGCATTTTTAGACATGCTTCCTGGTGCAGCCACTGATACTTTAGTCACTCTGCTGTTGCTCTTGCTGTTGCAATGTTGCCTTGACTCTTTGCTACACCTCCCTCCCTGCCCCACCCCCTCCTCCTCCTTCCTTGCCTTTATTTGGCTTTTTACTTAGCGTAGTAAATGCATACGCCCCTGTGACCAAACCATAAGCAAACGTAGACCATAATGACGACGCACTGCATCAGAATTTCTAATAATATTTCAGCCATGTCCATTATTTCGGTGGGGCAAGTGCAATGCAATAACAGCAAGCGAAACATTTTGCCGCTTTTAGTTTTATTATTTTTCTTTTTTTTATTTTTGTTGCTACGTTTTCTTCTTTTAGTCAAGAATTATTACAGCACTCAGCGTCAGCAAAGAGTTAAGAAATTGGCAAGCTGCGTATAAAAAAAAAAATAAAAATATAAATTGCGCAAAATACAAAAGTCGACGCATTAATGCGCTGCCTCTGTATGTTAAGTTAACATTGCACTGTAAACTGCAAGCAGTGCAAATACTCAATGCTTAACAGCTTTCTGTTATGCTGCTAATAACGCAATGTTAAGTCGCACACGCTCGCGCTCGCTCTCTCTCCTTACTGCTTAAGCGCTCGCTGTTATGTTAAGCAGTGGAAATACTCAATGCTTAACAGCTTTCTGTTATGCTGCTAGTAATGCAATGTTAACTCGCAAGGACGCTCTCCCGCTCTCCCGTTCTCCCGCTCTCTCTCTCTCTCTCTGTTACTGCTTAAGCACTCGCTGTTATGTTAAGCAGTGCAAATACTCAATGCTTAACAGCTTTCTGTTATACTGGTATTCAAGAAATGTTAAGTCGCGCGCTCTCTCTGTCACTGCGTTATGTTAAGCAGTGCAATGTTCAGTAGTTAACAGCTGTCTGTTAACTCGCTCACCGACTGTTAAGCTCATGACTCATCAGCAAAGTGCAATGTTCTTTGCTACGCAATGTTGCGATCGATATCTCTCTCTCTCCCTCTGTTACTGCTTAAGCGCGCGCTGTTATGTTAAGCAGAGTGTAATGCTCTGTAGTTAACAGATTTCTGTTATGCTGCTAGTAACGCAATGTTAAGTCGCACGCGCGCTCTCTCGCTCGCTCTCTCTCACTCTGTTACTGCTTATGCGTTCGCTGTTATGTTAACAGTGTGCAATGCCCAGTAGTTAACAGCTGTCTGTTAAGTCGCTCACTGCTAAGTGCAATGTTCTTTGCTACGCAATGTTAAGTCGCTCTCTCTCTCTCTGACTGTCAACTATCGATAATTGCTATTAAAATAATTATCGATCAGTTTAAGCTTGTGTTTTTTTATTTGTTGAGTCATTTGCAAAAATTCTTAAAATTATAAAAAAATTAAAAAATAATAAAAAAAATTTGCAATATTATTTTATACAAATATAAAAAAAAGTGAATTTATTAAGTTTAACGTCGTTAAAGCCAAAAAAGTCAAATGTTACACTACAACAATTTGTGTTAAATGTAAGAAAAAGCTAAAAAAAAATCGCCAGTCACGGATTTTTCTAACCCGCATTGAGTCAGTTCTAATTTGATCGTAAATTTGTCTTGCTGGCAGATTATGCAATAAAGAAGAAGAGGAAGAAAAATAGAAAACAAGCCGCAACAAGCGCAAAAGCTTTTGGCGAAAAGTGAAATGAAAATTGCTTTGCCATCCGCATTGGCAAGTGTTAGTTGATAGAACGTGCGCGTGCGAGTGAGATGACACGATCAAATGCCGTAAGCCATAAGCTAAAGCATTAGCTGAAATCGTTTGCTATAGACTTGAGTATAAGGCCTAAAAAGGAAGTGAGGCCTAAAGTAAGTTCACTGCACTGCAATATCTATCTATCTCTCTCTTTGTCTCTGTCTCTCTTTGGCATGCTTGCTCTCTTTCATTTGCCACATACAACATAATCGCGCGATAAGCGATCTCTTGCCATGGGTTGCCTGTCAATGCGTTGCGCCCTACTAATGCGACTCTTTCTTAGTCTTTGCAATACGAGACGTACAACAGCTTTGGGCTGCGAGGTGTGGGGGGGCCCTCGGGGGAACTGAAAGTGGTGTAAAGCATGATTAATGCCCCGAAACTTGTTTAAACAACAGACGTGGCCGAAAATCCGATTAGTGAGCTGCGACGTGAGCAATGCAGAAGCAGCTAAAAGTTGCATTGCTTTCTTAGACTGAGACCCAGACCCAGACCCAGACACAGACCCAAGCACAGACCCAAGCACAGACCCAAAAAATTTCATAGTCAGTGTCAGAGTTGTAAGCTGCGAGTTGAACGTGCACGATTTCCATATTTCTATGGAAACTGCTAAACAAAAGGCCACAAAAAAAAAAACGTTGCAGCGTACAATTTTCATCAAATTAACATAGTTTTTTTTTTCTCTCTTTTTTCTTTCACTTTGATTTTGAGGGCTGAGAGTGTTAAAGATTATGATCGAAAATCGCGTGACAAAGGTTTCATATACATATAGAAAAAAGCAGCAGACGTCAAATGTTGTGACGCTGCCCTATGACTGCTGCCTAATTATGAAAGCTTTGCACAGACAAGCTACAAATAAAGTTATTGCTTCTACTGCTGCTGACACGCCTCATTACTGCGCCTCTTAACTGCGTAGCGCCAGTTGCAACGTCATCTTGTTATAATTTCAATTGCAACATAATTAAATAAAGCAAGCATACAAATGTTGCACGTTCCTGCACGTTGCACGTTGTATATCGTTCTGTTATTTTTTCTTTTTTCATTTGTTTTGTTTGCTTTATGCTTTTGCAGTCTTATCTCTTTTGTTGCATATGGAATGTTTGGTTATTTTTTTTTTTTGGTTTTTTGTGCGTCATGTTGCCAGAGTTGTGTGTTCGTGTCCGTTTTTCTTTTACTTTTGGCCTGTTCGTGTGTGGCGCACAGTTTTGTTGTCTTTTGTAGGCAACAAGGCAACGAGTCAGCAAAACAGACAAAGCGCCACCTCAGCAACGTTCCTGCCGCTGCCGCTGCTGTTGCTGTTGCTGTTTGCCTCGCCCCTTGCAATGAACGAGTTTACATGTAATATGCCTGCACAAGCTTCACTGTCTGTCTCTACGTCTGTCTCTCCGTCTGTCTGTCTGTACAACTGTCCAAGCTTTGTCCGTCTGTCGTCTGTCGTCTGTCTTCAGGCTGAGGCTGAGCCTGCCAAGCATTGCATTAACCCAATTTTCAACTTGAGATGCGAGAAGCTGCGTGATTTGCAAATTACTGTAGATATGCCTTGTGTCGTTATTGTTGTTGTTTCTTCAGAGACTGACAGACAGACAGACAGACAGACAGAGCAACAGATATTGTCATGCATATATATATATATATATATATAGAGTACTGTACAATTGTCTGTCTGACTTACACAATTCTAATACACTAATTGCATTGATCTTTGTCTGACTTTTATCTCTCTCTATCTCTCTCTCTTTCCCTCCCTCTCTATCTCCCTCTCTCTCTCTGTCTATATGCTAAACACTTGTTCAGCTCAATTCCATTTTTTTGCCATATAACGAAATTAATTGCGGTTTTTTTTTGTATATTTGTATGAGTTACCGTTATTGTAATATTTGCGGTTAAAGTGTTGATTGATCTGATGAATCAGTTCTTATATATGTATATATATATATTACATATATAAGCTTTTGTCATATACACAGTTTGCCAAATATATATATATTGTCATGATCTGTTATAGCAATTGCGATATAATATATATATTTACAGACATATTGGAATAATCAGTTATCAATAATATTTCGTAGCTTTTCTTTAGCTATTTTTAAGAATTTTAGACACATTCAGTTAAGATCAAACGCTATATGACATATCTTACTTTATTAAGTAATTTCTCTATAGCTTTATCTAAGAAATAAAATAAGAATTAAATATCTAAAATATTATATATAATTTCGCAGCTTTGCTTTAGCTTTAGCTACTACTATATATCCAAGTATTTTCGTCAGTTTCAGATTATATTTATATTTATATTATACTATATTATACTATATATATTACTCTATATATTACTCTATATTTTGCTCTATATATTACTCTATATATCATTTATAATACTGCAGTATTTGATCAACTTTTCTATAACATTTTCTAAGGTATATAGATATTATTACTAGTGATATCTTACATTATTTACTTGCTTTACTATAGGAATATTTCTAAAAATGATCTGTTGCAGCTTCTTAATTATAAAATAAATTTATTAGATAATTATTATTTATAAATCTATTATAAAAAGTGCTATATAATTCCTATAACTGTTATTGGTAATGAATTACAGATATGATCAGTTCTTTGATATATTCAAAGATCTATTCTACGATCAGTTCTATGATCATTGCTAATGATATATTCCAAGATCAGTTCTATGATCAGTTTATTGATCAGTTCTACGATCAGTTCTGATTTATTCTATGATCAGTTTATTGATCAGTTCTATGATCAGTTCTTAGATCAGATCTACGATCAGTTCTATGATCAGTTCTACGATTAGTTCTATGATCAGTTCTATGATCAGTTCAATGATCAGTTCTACGATCAGTTCTATGATCTATTCTATGATCAATTCTACGATCAGTTCTATGATCAGTTCTACGATCAGTTCCATGATCTATTCTATGATAAATTCTATGATAAATTCTATGATCAGTTCTACGATCAGTTCTATGATCTATTCCTAGATCAGTTCTTTGATCAGTTCTACGATCAGTTCTATAATCTATTCTATGATCAATTCTACGATCAGTTCTACGATCAGTTCCATGATCTATTCTATGATCACTTCTTCGATCAGATCTACGATCAGTTGTATAATCAGTTCTACGATCAGTTCTTTGAATAGTTCTATGATCAGTTCTATGATATATTCTATGATCATGCTTCAAAAATTCTCTGTTATTCATTCTCAATGATGCTGATATAGTAATGTTCTGCTGCATCAGCTTCAATATGACAAAGCTCTACATAAGTTGCATACTGATCATGCTATATATGTATATATAGCATACTTGAGCTTTACTTCACATATCAAACCTATGATCACAACTAACATAATAATGAAATCATCAACATTAACATCATCATCTATAGCTGAAACTCATAATTTATAAATAACAAATTTGTTTTTTTTCTTCTCTGCTTTCTTTATATAGAAAGATTTCATAATCATTTTATAAAAACGATTTTTAATCAAATTTTTATGGCTGGCTATAATAATTATAGTGTTGTTTTCTTCTGCTTCTTCTTCTTCTACTATAAAGTCATTAAATTTTTTGCTTATGATTAGACAAAAATCTTTTCATAACTTGCACGTGTTCTCACAATGTTTTTTGATGTTGATGAACACCCACAGCTGAAGTTGCTGAAGTTGCTAAAGGTTTTTTTTTCTCAGTCTCTGTCTCAGCTTCAGTTTCAGTCTCAGTCTCAGTCCCAGTGTCCGTCCTAGTCTCAGCTTCACTCCCAGTCTCAGCCTCAGCCTCAGTCTCCGTCTCAGCCTCAGTCTCAGTTTCAGCCTCAGTCTTGGTCTCAGTCTTAGTCTCAGTCTTAGTCTTAGTCTTAGTCTTAGTCTCAGTCTTAGTCTTAGTCTTAGTCTTAGTCTCAGCTTCACTCCCAGTCTCAGTCTCAGTCTCCGTCTCAGTCTCCGTCTCAGCCTCAGTCTCAGCTTCACTCCCAGTCTCAGTCTCAGCCTCAGTCTCCGTCTCAGTCTCAGCCTCAGTTTCAGCCTTAGTCTCAGTCACCGTCCTAGTCTCAGTCTCAGTCTCAGCCTCAGCCTCAGTCTCAGTCTCAGTCTCAGTCTCAGTCTCAGTCTCAGTCTCAGTCTCAGTCTCAGTCTCAGTCTCAGTCTCAGTCTCAGTCTCAGTCTCAGTCTCAGTCTCAGTCTCAGTCTCAGTCTCAGTCTCAGTCTCAGTCTCAGTCCCAGTCTCAGCCTCAGCCTCAGCCTCAGTCCCAGTCTCCGTCCTAGTCTCCGTCCTAGTCTCCGTCCTAGTCTCAGTCCCAGCCTCAGCCTCAGTCTCCGTCCTAGTCTCCGTCCTAGTCTCAGTGTTAGTCTCAGTCTCAGTCTCCGTCTCCGTATCCGTATCCGTCTCCGTCCTAGTCTCAGTTTCAGCCTCAGCCTCAGTCTCAGTCTCAGCTTCAGTCCCAGTCTCCGTCCTAGTCTCCATCCTAGTCTCCGTCCTAGTCTCAGTCTTAGTCTTAGTCTTAGTCTTAGTCTTAGTCTCAACCTCAGTCTCAGTCCCAGTCTCCGTCCTAGTCTCAGCTTCACTCCCAGTCTCAGCCTCAAGTCTCAGTTTCAGCCTCAGTCTTGGTCTCAGTCTTAGTCTCAGTCTCAGTCTCAGCCTCAGTCTCAGTCTCAGTCTCAGTCTCAGTCCCAGTCTCAGCCTCAGCCTCAGCCTCAGTCCCAGTCTCCGTCCTAGTCTCCGTCCTAGTCTCCGTCTCCGTCTCAGTCCCAGTCTCCGTCCTAGTCTCAGTCCCAGTCTCCATCCTAGTCCCAGTCTCCGTCCTAGTCTCAGTCTCCCCCTCAGTCGCAGTCTCAGTCCCAGTCTCAGTCCCAGTCTCCGTCCTAGTCTCCGTCCTAGTCTCAGTCTCAGCCTCAGTCTCCGTCTCCGTCCTCAGTCTCAGAATCAGTCTCCGTTCTAGTCTCCGTCCCAGTCTCCGTCCTAGTCTCCGTCCTAGTCTCCGTCCTAGTCTCCGTCCTAGTCTCCGTCCTAGTCTCCATTCTAGTCTCAGTCTCAGTCTCAGTTTCACCCTCAGTCTCAGTTTCACCCTCAGCCTCAGTCTCAGTTTCAGCCTCAGCCTCAGTCTCAGTCTTAGTCTTAGTCTCAGTCTCAGCCTCAGTCTCAGTCTCAGTCTCAGTTTCAGCCTCTGTCTCAGTCTCAGTCCTCAGTCTCCGTCTCCGTCCTCAGTCTCAGTCTCAGCCTCCGCCTCCAGTCTCAGTCTTAGTCTCAGCTTCAGTCTCAGTCTCAGCCTCAGTCTCCGTCCTAGTCTCCGTCCTAGTCTCCGTCCTAGTCTCAGTCCTCAGTCTCCGTCCTAGTCTCAGTCTTAGTCTCAGTCTTAGTCTTAGTCTTAGTCTTAGTCTAAGTCTTAGTCTTAGTCTTAGTCTTAGTCTTAGTCTTAGTCTTAGTCTCAGTCTTAGCCTCAGTCTCAGCCTCAGCCTCAGTCTCCGTCCTAGTCTCAGTCTCAGCCTCAGCCTCAGTCTCAATCTCAGTCTTAGTCTCCGTCTCAGTCTTAGTCTCCGTCTCCGTCTCAGTCCCAGTCTCCGTCCTAGTCTCAGTCCCAGTCTCCATCCTAGTCCCAGTCTCCGTCCTAGTCTCAGTCTCCCCCTCAGTCCCAGTCTCAGTCCCAGTCTCCGTCCTAGTCTCCGTCCTAGTCTCAGTCTCAGCCTCAGTCTCAGTCTTAGTCTCAGTCTTAGTATCATTCTTAGTCTCAGTCTCAGTCTCAGCTTCAGTCGCAGTCTCAGTCTCAGCTTCAGTCCCAGTCTCCGTCCTAGTCTCCGTCCTAGTCTCAGTCTCAGCTTCACTCCCAGTCTCAGCCTCATTCTCAGCCTCAGTCTCAGCCTTAGCCTCCGTCTCAGTCTCAGTCTTAGTTCTCGAGAGACTTTAGCTTAGTCTCCAAAGTCTTCGCCTTAGTCTACAATTGTGCAGCCTTTATGTTTCTAATGTTTTAACGCAACCTTAGTTGCAGCTTGCACTAAGCTTTAGCCTTTTGCTGTAGTTTTAGTTTTTTTCTCTATAACGAAAAACTCATTAAAGTTTTTTTTTTTTTTTTTTTGCAGCTTGTTGCACAGTTTCGTTAGTTTGGCTGGGCCAAGGTTTTACCCTTGGTTGCAAGTAGATGGCATGACTTGGATAAGGCTTAGACTAAGCGATTCTTGTTGTTGTTGTTGCTGGTGCTGCCTTGCTGCACTGTGTGGCACGTGTAGGCGTGCCCAATGAGCATAATACTTCACGGTGCAAAATGTTAACGAATTTCCGCAGCCGTCGCTATCGTCGCAGCAGCAACAGCAGGCAGTCACAGCCGCATTCTAAGTGCAGCATATCAAATCATTCGTCACTTGGTGTACCGCCAACCTCACTTGCCACTGCTCGTGCCACATGTGCCACAAACTGTGACTTTGTAATTATTGTGCAGGCAACAAAAATGGAAAAAAAAAAAAGGTTGCCGCCTTCGATTGTTGACAAGCAAATTTAGCAGGCGGCGGCATGCAACTCCAGGTGCAGCAATAGCAGCTGAGCATAGTATGCTTTGTGCGTCAGTTTGTGGCAATGTTAGAGGGTCACAATGTTGCACTAAGTGCACATAACTCTTTGCTGTTGTTGCATTGTTGCTGTTGCTGTTGTTGCATTGTTGCTGTTGCTGTTGTTGCTGCTGTTGTTGCTGTTGTTGCTGTTGTTGCTATTGTTGTTGCTATTGTCTTGCTCTTTGATTTAAGTTGATGTTGTAGCCAATTGTTTATTTTGTTTTGCGTATATTGAAGTCAAGGCTTGTGCAACAATTGGTGGCATGCTTCAAAGATGCAAATGTTAACTTTCAAATGTTCAAATGTTCAACAAAATAAATATATAATGCAAGCATAAACAACTTTTGTCTGCCAAACAGTGATGCATAATTAATTTATTTGCCACACACACAATATGTTGCAATCATTTGACAAGGGGGGGCGCCACAGAGCAACAGCAACAACAACAGAAATGAAAAAAAAAATGTAAATCTTCAATCGTAACGTGCGCCAAATACAGACATCCATCAATTGTCAGCTTGCGACAGCAGCAGGCAGCAGACGCTTGGTGGCATGCAACGAACCAGTTGTAAATACATTTTTCATATAGATAGATATAGATATATATATATATATACAATCTGGCAAATCGGCGCATATTTGACGCTGATTAACACCGAGCAGTTACTGCCCCTCAAGCTAAATGCAATTGAAACGTTGCGCGTTGCACGTTGCACGTTGCATGCTGCAGAGTAAGTTGATGGTGGGCAGTGACTGCAGCAGCAGCAGCAGCAGCAGCAACAGCGTGTGAATATTGAAGTTAGCAATTGAAGTTGAAGCGTTGCAATCATTGCGGCAAAGCACAACAAGTTGCAAACTTCATGCAACTTTGCAACATTGCATTGTTGCACGTGCAAATGCCTAAATAAACAGGCATGGCAAAAAACTGTCGCCTACGTCAATGCAATTGCAATTGTCGAACGTGCCACATGTGGCACAGCACTGTGCTCAAATTTATGACTGATGATGCGAATGTTGCATTTCAGCCTGCTGGCATTATTATTATTATTATTATTTTTTTGACTATTTCCGTTGCTGTTGCTGCCACATAAATCATAATGTGTCATAACGTGCAACAGTTTTATGTGTGTGGCAAATAGAGGCAGCAGCATGCAGCAAGCATAACACCTTCTACAACAAAATTGCGCATACGACGCGTTTGCCTTAAGCTGTAATTGGCATTTGATGCGGGACTGCGGGACTGTGGATCTTAAGCTTGTTACTGCTGCTGTTGTTGCTGCTTTTACTGTTGTTGCTGTTGTTGCTGCTGTTGTTGTTTCTGCTGCTGCTGCTGTTGCTGTTGCTGTTGCTGTTGCTGTTGCTGTTGCTGTTGCTGCTGTTGCTGTTGCTGTTGTTGCTGTTGCTGTTGCTGTTACTGTTGCTGCTATTGTTGCTGTTGCTGTTGTTGCTGTTGCTGTTGTTACTGTTGCTGTTGTTGACGCGCCTTTTGCCCTTAAGTAGACGCACATTAATTCCAATTAGAAAACATCAACACTGACAATTGAAAACTCGTTAAAGTTCATTACCTTAAAATGATCAATGCAGACAGCAACAGCAACAACAGCAACAGCAACAAGAGGAACAACAACAGCAGCAACAAGAGCAGCAACAAGAGGAACAACAGCAACAACAGCAGCAACAAGACTTCAGCTGGCAAGTCAATGCCATAATAATCTTGGCCAGTTCATGTTTTTATACTAATGCAATGCTCTTCGTCTCTCTGTCTCTCTCTCTCTCTGTCTGTCTGTGTATTTGTCTTTGTCTTTTGTTTCTCTTTTATCTTACATTTAAGGAGCTTGCAACTTCTACTGACAATAAGCAACAAGTGCGCATTGATTTGTTGCAATTGACACAACAATTGAAACAAAATACTAAAAAAACAAGTTGAGCGCGCGCAGCGTTTACTGCTGCTGCTGCTGCTGCTGCTGCACTTAGCCTTGAAGCTAATAAAAAATCAAAGCAAAAGCAAAGCAAGCAACGCTGCTCAAATTGACATTTCAAATTAGTGATGACAAAGCGTAGGTCTAATAATAAAATGCAATATTATTGCGTGACTTTGAAAATTACAGTCTAAGCTTATGTTAAGCAAAAGAGAAATGTTAGAAATTACAGCTTGATGTTATGTTAAGTTAAAGAGCTAAGCGCTGTTACAGTGACAGTGTCGAATGTTAAGTGTAAAGGCAAAATGTTAACTTAACAGCTGAGCGAGCTTAATGCGTCAGCAGGACACACTGTTAAGTTGACAATGTTACAGCGGGAGCGCATGTTAAGTAACAGCTAAACGTTACAGCTGCGTGAAAGAGACAAACGTTAATGAACAAAATAACAGTGCGAGCTTATGTTAAGTCAAAGACTAATGTTAACTTAACAGCTGAGCGTGACAGTGACAGTCTAATGTTAAATGTAAAGGCAATATGTTAACTTAACAGCTGAAGCGAGCTTACTGCGTCAGCAGGATGCACTGTTAAGTTGAACAAAATAACAGCGCATGCTTATGTTAAGTCATAGACTAATGTTAACTTAACAGCTGAGCGAGACAGTGGCAGTGTCTAATGTTAAGTGTACAGAGAAATGTTAACTTAACAGCGGAGCGAGATTATTGCGTCAGCAGGACACTTACAAGGTTAACTTGACAATGTTACAGCGGGAGCGCATGTTAAGTAACAGCTAAACGTTACAGCAGCGTGAAAGAGACAAAAGATATTATAGCTGCACATTAAATAGACAAAATTACAGTGCGTGCTGACGTGTCATAGACTAATGTTAACATAACAGCGAAAATATGTTAAGCTGCTGCAAGGCAAGCATAATTTTGCGCTGTTAACTGTTGCCTATTGTGGTAACTGCTGCTGTTATATAAAAAAGAAATAAGCCATAAAATATAATCAAATGTTATTTATGGGCCAAAATGTTTTTCATTGTTGATTATGAAAATTTTTACTTAATAGTTTTTTTTTTTTTTCAACAAATGAATAAAGTTATAAAAGACGTGACACGACACGATGCAACACGTTTGCAGCACAACATTTGAGACTGAGTGCAAAATGAAAAGCGCTTGTGTTAACTGTTTTGAGGCTTGCGGCTGTTGTCTTGCAATGACATTGAAACAGTTGGCAGCATGTCATAATATTGAAATTAATTTATGAACGATAAGATAAGCTGCGCAGATGTTTTGGCTTTAACTTTGACTATGACTCTCTGGCGCTGTGACTCTGTGGACTAAAGGTAAACCTTTAGCGGCGGATTTTAAAATTTATGAGCATCTTAGCCTTGATATAGCCACAGCAGCCACTGAGTGTATGCTGTGTGATAAATGCAATTGGCAACGCCCCAAAATTCATGTAGTGGAGAGGGAGGGGCAGGGTCGCCAGCTAGCTAGTTAAGAGTTATTAACTTACCGTTCCATTTCCTTGGCATCTGAAGGATAATTGCGACTTATTGTATTTGTCTCAATGGGATCTTCCGTATTCGTTGGACTGCTGCTAGTGCTGCCGCCATTGCCATTACTGCTACTTGGCGCTGTTGTTGTATAACCACGATTCACTGGCACCAATGGCGGCACAGTGCCCATACCTAAGCCTGGTCTATTTGAGCGTCGATTAAGATTTGGTGGCGGTGCTGCTGTTGATACTGGTGGCATATATTCAAAGCCATTGCGTCCAGCACGTGCTGCAACGCTAATGAATTCAACATCCTGTGTATTATCTTCACCTTTGCCAATGCCATGTGGTGACATTGCTGGTGGCGGTGGTGGTCCAAATGTATTTGTATAAATATTATATGTATTATAATCCCATTCACTTGGTCGTCCTGCTGCTCCTGCTCCTGCTGCACCTTGACGTAGTGTTAATACTTTGTTATAAGGATTATGCGCCGCTTGATGATGATGATGATTATGATGATGCTGATGATGTTGCACTCGACGTAAACGTGTTGTATCCATGCCACGTGTTGCTATTGGCGTTGCCATTGTAACGCCTGGCAACAGTTCAACATCAGCTTTAACATTATGCGACTGATGATGACGATGATGTTGTCGATGTTGATGCTGTCGATGGTTATGCAAATGCATATTGCTGCTGCTGCTGTTGTTGTTGTTGCTGTTGTTCTGCTGCTGCTGCGTATTACCTGTTGCTGCCACTGTGGCAAGCAGCAATAAGAAATATTGCCTCCACATTGTTGCTGTTGCTGCTGTTGCTATCCACTTGAACTCGTGCTGTGCCGCAATTGAACTGCAAACTGAAGTAGAGAAAGAGAGAGAAGAAGAGAAGAGAGAAGAGAGAGAGAGAACAAAAGTAGAAATAAAATATCTTTATTAAGTGACGATTCCAGGTACATCAAGAGCAAGACATTCACTTTCGTTCAGTTTCTGTTTATGTTCAGTTGCCTGTCGAA
This sequence comes from Zaprionus obscuricornis, assembly GCA_037044475.1. NCBI lineage: Eukaryota > Metazoa > Arthropoda > Insecta > Diptera > Drosophilidae > Zaprionus > Zaprionus obscuricornis. The sequence continues at coordinate 63,384 of JBAMBR010003114.1, read as the reverse complement.
TTTTCAGTTCGTTACGTTTCGTAAACTCATTCAAATTCCTAGTCAACTTTTGCACGCCTCGTTTAATGTAAGCAACAAGACGGATCAAAAGTCTCTTCAATCTCCAACAACAGCAAATGTCTCTGTGTCTTTACCTCTGCCTCTACCTCTGCCTCTGCCTCTACCTCTACCTCTGCCACTGTCACTGTCTGCTGTCTGTTGTCTGTCCTTGCTTCATTAAGTATTCCTTTTGTCTCACTGCTATGCCGACCTGTCCATCAGCAGGCAAGCTATACAGAAATACAACAACGAGAAAGACAACAAAAAAATAACAACACAACTTGAAGAAGATATTCAGAAGAATGTTTTTTTAAAAGACAAAACTCTTGGTATTGCAATGAGAATGTTAACTGAAATGTTATATAGCCAAAAGTCTTAGAGACTTCACTTAGCATTTGTTAAGTCCAAAAAAAAAAAAAAATAAAATAATAAAAAATGTTATGTTATCTCCACATAAAAAAATAACAGCAAATCTCTTTAAGCATAGCTACAAAATTGTAAAATAATTTTTTTTTTTAGTAAAATTTGAGCTATGATTCACTTACATCTATATATATTTCTATATTTTTTTTTCTATTTTGGCCCATTGCTGCCTATAAAATCAATCACTTGAAGTAACAAGCAACAAAAGAAGCAGACGCAAGAAAAGTTACGTTAAAAAAGTCGAAGATTTTTTTACGCTTTTTTTGCAGATTTTTTCAGAAGAAATTTTAAAATAAATTTTAAAATAAAAATAAAAATTCTACCAATAATTTTTAGGTTTTTTTTGGAGTTTTTTTTAGACGAAATTTTAAAATAAAAATAAAAATTCTACCAATAATTTTTAGGTTTTTTTTTCATATTTTTTCAGAAGAAATTTTGATATAAATTTTAAAATAAAAATTGTACCAAAAATTTTTACGTCTTTTTTTTTGGATATTTTTTTTATAAGAAATTTTGAAATAAATTTTAAAACTAAAAGTAAAAATTCTACCAATAATTTTTAGGTTTTTTTTTGCAGATTTTTTCAGAATAAATTTTAAAATGAATTTTAAAATAAAAATTCTATCAAAAATTTTTACGTTTTTTTTTGGCGATTTTTGCAGAAGAAATTTTAAAATAAAAATAAAAATTCTACCAAAAATTATTAGGTTTTTTTTGGGGGATTTTTTCAGAAGAAATTTTAAAATAAAAATAAAAATTCTCACAAAAATTTTTATGTTTTTTTTTGGAGATTTTTTTCCATAAGAAATGTTAAAATGAATTTTAAAATAAAAATTCTAACAAAATTTTTTTCGTTTTTTTTTGGAGATTTTTTTGAGGGATTTTTTTTTTTTTTTTTTTGCTTTTATTGTTGATATAGTAAAACGATGTTGTAGACATTTTCAAATTATATAGAAAGCGACCTTAAGTAATGCTATGTCAAATTTCATTGCATTAACTTGAAAATTAAATGCTTAAAAAAATCAATTTCACGGCAATTGTGGCAAGTTTTAAGTGTTACATTTTTTTTTTAATATTAATGAACTGATAGACAAGCTAAAGTATTACAATTTTTAATATTAATAAAATTTTTTTAAAAATATATATCAGACAATTTAAAGTTACGATTGATTAAATTTCATTGCAATATGTTGACAATTATAATTATTGCAAATTTTAACCGTCTTCAATTTTTTTTTAATATTAATGAAATATTGAAAAACAAACAATTTAAATTTACAACTCATTAAATTTATTTTGCTATAAGTTGAAAATTATAAATTTTCTAGCTCATAAACTGCACATGAACTGCACAAAGAAATAAAAAATATGACAAATATAGCAATAAAATTACCGCAGTTCGTTGAACTATACATAAATTTATATATCAAAATTTAATTGAAGCTACACATTAAATCATATAATTAGAATACCTTTATTTTTATATAGAAGAGTATATAAAAAAAAAAAGAAGCGAATTGAGATTTCGATCAGTTTTCATGGTCGAGTGGAAGCACAAACACTTCACAACATTGTGAGGCTTTCAATTCACTTACAGTGCGAGTGCGAAACAAAGGCAATTTGTACAACATGACGTTGCCAATTGTTGTTGTTGTTGTTGCTGTTACTGTTGTTCTTACTGTGTTGTATATAAATCATACAAAAAAAAAAATAAATAAAATAAAATCAAGTAAAACAACAAAAGTAACGCGTTAACAATTAACTGAAGCAGCAGCTGCCAAAAAAAAATGAAAAAAATAAATAAATTCAAGTTAAAGTCAGCCGAAACAAAGTAAAGCCGAATCCGGAAGTGTTTTTTTTTTTATTCGCGTGTGCAACGCTTTCTGTGGCAGCTGTATACAAAAAAATTTCACGCAACCAGCACACATCATTTGTCAACAGCAAAAGCTTGCCACAAAAACAACCACGACCACGCCTACACATACAACGCTTTACGCTGCTTTAGACTCTTTTTCTTTTCTTTTTTTTTTTTAATAATTATTGCAATTGCTCAGTGAGCTTTGAGCTTATTAATATTCATTGGCTTCATCATTGAGAGTCAAATGCCATCAAATGGAATTTATGGATCTCTTCTTGCTCATTAAATATTACTCAAAAAAAAAAGAAGGCCTAACATATGTTGAGCTGACACTGTTCCAATTACAGCAATAATTGAAAAACTGACAAAAAAAAAAATAATAAAAAAAAAATATGAAAATGAAAATAAAAATAAAATTAACAATTGCTGCGCATAATTAAAAAATAAAAAATAAAAATTGAATGACTTGAAAAGAGAATGTTGCAACATGTGTTACATTGCCTGGCATTTGCTGGACATACTGCGGGCTCATCAGGTGCGGCCTTTAAGCTGCTTAAAAGTAAGTGAAACCTACCAAAAAACAAAAAAAGGCAACAACTGTCCAACAAACTGTCTCTGTCTCTCTCTCTCTCTGTCTGTCAGACTATCATAAGTTGTCATAACTTGTGGCATCTTCCACGAAATGCAAAAAAAAAAAAAAGGTTTCTTGCGGACTTTTTGGGGCGCCGCTTAATCAAAACTGCAGACGATTTAAAATCAAGAAAAACAAAATCAAAAAAAAAAATAAAAAAATAAAAATCAAATATTTTCGATAACGATTTCCATTGAAATTTTTTGATATATTTTTTGGTTCGTCGGTTAATCTAAGTTCAAAGCTGCGTTGACAACAACATTCGCCTTGACCTTGCAACATTGCCAAAAATGGTCAGCAAAAAGATAAATCAAAAAAAAAAAAACCAACGCCAAGGCGTTTCCCTCGATCGGTTGCTGCTGCTGCTTCTTCTACGCAGGGGCAGCAGGCAATGAAATTGATACTCGAACCGTTTGCAAAATTTATAATATTTTGATATATTTCTAATTAATAGCCAACAACGACATTGAGACGGACAATAGACAAGAATCATAAAATATATAAATCAAATTAGCCGCCAGCTTAGCCGGAATTTAAATATACATAAAAATATTTTGGTGAACTATTCGTGTGTGTGTGTGTGTGTGTGTGTGTGGGATGAGGAAATTAGTGTGTGTTAAATGTTATTGATTTGTTTTCCCAGCACATAAATCACAGTGTTAAATGCTGCTGCATTCAATTCATTTGCTGCGACGTCAACACACTTCCCCATAAGCAGCGGCAGTCGCAACATGAAAATGTCAACTTTTATTTTTGTCAGAAAAAAAAAAAAAAAAAAAAACTGACACAAACAGTAGCTGTGGGTGTCTTTATAATGCTATCTCTTTCACACACACTAGCTCTCTCATATCTCTAGCTATGCGTTTATATGTGACTGACCCAGACATGAGCTATGGCCAATGAATCACAAGAGATGCGAGAAGCAGAAAAGCAGACGAGATACAGATACAGCTACAGCTACAGATACAGATACACAGATACATAACAACAACAGCAAAACAAATAGACAAATAAAAAGCAACAACAACAAGTACAACAAATACAGTAAACACACAATAAGCAAAAGTCTAAGCAATATTAATTAGTGCTATGACAATAACAGAAACTTCCAAATTTTTTTTTTTTTTTTCATAAGAAATTTTGAAATTGGTTTTATGAAAATAAAAAATTCTGTCAAAAATTATTTACAAAATATGTGCATAAAATATTTAACAAATATTTTTTTTAAGACTAATCCAAGTTTATTTTTCACTTGAAAAATTATCAAAAAAAAAATAATAAAATAAATAAATAAATGCATAAAATTTATTATATTTTTATTTATATATATTTTTTAGATATTTTTTATATATTTTTTTTATATATTTTTCTATATATATTTTTTATATATATTTTTTTTATATATTTTTTTTCTATATTTTTCTATATATATTTTTCTAAAAATATTTTTTTATTTATTTTTTTTAAATATTTTTTATATATTTTTCTATATATATTTTTTTATATATTTTTTTCTATATATTTTTTTTTATATATTTTTCTAAATATATTATTTTATTTATTTTTTTATAATTTTTTTTTGAGATTTTCAACACTTCCTGTTTTTTATATATTTATTTATATATTTTTTATATATTTTTTTTATATATTTTTTACATATTTTTTTATATTTTTCTATATATTTTTTTATATTTTTTATATAATTTTTTTATATATTTTTTTTATATATTTTTTTTATATATTTTTTTTTATATATTTTTTTATATATATTTTTCTATATATATTTTTTTTTATATATATTTTTCTAAATATATTATTTTATTTATTTTTTTATAATTTTTTTTTTTTGAGATTTTCAACACTTCCTGTTTTTTTTATATTTATTTATATATTTTTTATATATTTTTTTTATATATTTTTTATATATTTTTTTATATATTTTTTTATATTTTTCTATATATATTTTTCTATATATATTTTTCTATATATATTTTTCTATATATATTTATATATATTTTTTTTATAATTATTTTTTTTTTTAAGATTTTCAACACTTCCTGTTGTAGCGTAATTCATGCACTTACTGTACTCAAAACATATGCGTTGTCTTCTATATAAACCACACAAAAATTATATATATAAATATATATATAAATTTAGACGCATGTCTATGACAGTTTTTACCCCTCAAGTTTTGTTCACTTGAAATATATATATATAAATGTACATATATAAGTTTTTGCTCAAGCCAAAGATATGTTCCGGGAACAGCAACAGCAACGCATTCAGTTTATATTAATTTTAATTTTTATTTTTTTTTTTTTTTTTTGCAGTTCTTCATTAATCATTTAAGTGTTTTGTGGGGTGGGAGAGGGAGGGAGAGCATGTAGCACGTCATGACTAAAAATCTGCTGCAATTGCTTAATTATATTATGTATGTTCATTAAATATATTTTTGGACTCTATTTTTGTGGTGTGTGTGTGTGTGTGTGTGTGTGTACAGTGATTTTAACGGACAGTTTAGCAAAAAAAAAAAAAAAAAGTCTACACGCTGCGCAAAAGTCTAATGCTGCCTCAACCTGTTTATACAGACAAGGCACACCACAAAATTCCTTGCTCTCTGTGTATATGTGTGTGTGTGTGTTTGTGTGTGTAATTTCCATCATTTGTGTGCCGTAATTTAAGTTAACAGCTCCTCAACGTGGCCATTTAAATGTTAATTAAATGCTTGACTGCCTTTCCCTCCAACACACAACACACATTCACACTCCCAGCCGGCTCTCTGATCATTTTTTTTTTTTGCCTCTTTTTTTTTTTTCTTTCATTTTATGCAATTCAAACAGCTGCGTTTTTATTTATGTTTTGTGTAATCGCAACACTAAAAACAACAACAAACAACAGCAAGTAACAAAAACAAAACTCTTTAACATGTTCGGCGCGCCTCAAGTTCTTTTTCAAGAGATAAACTCACAGCTTAACGCCGGGCTGCCAAAGCAGCTAAAAATGTACAATAAAAAAAACAAAATATATATAAAAAAAAAAAATTATACAAAAATACAACAACAACAACAGCAGCAGCAGCAACAAGAAATGTGTTTGGTAACTTACGCACAGCCAATTTAAATTGATTACAGTATTTTTTTTATTTTTTTTTTCATTTTTTGAAAATGAGCCGCCAAACAAAGATGAGCTGTAAAAACTTTTAGATCTCATTTTCTATATTGTAAAAAAAATTTTCTAACAATTTTCTAACAATTTTCAATTGAATTTCTTTTTTTTTTCAATCAGCCAATTGTTAAGTGAACACCCGCTAACAAAATGTAGAAGCATGGGGCGTGGTTTGACCACCCAAAAAAACAAAAAAAATACCGGCCCAAAAAATCAGCCCCAAAAAAAAAAATTTTCCATATATTGCTAACAACTTCTATGGGGAAAGAAAATTGTGTGTGCGCGCTATGCTGCAAAATTGAACAAAATGTTTTGATTGTTTTTCTTGTTGTTGTTGTTGTTGTTGTTGTTCTTATTGTTGTTGTTGTTGTCTGGTTGAAACGGCGGCGAGTTCAATAACCTGCAAGAATGATTCTATCTCTTACAGTTTGTATGCTATATCTTATCTGACAGATCAACTGATGTGCAGTATATATAAATTTTTCTTTTCTTTTTTATTTTATTTTTTTTTGTGTATTTCTGTTGCTTGCAAATCACTCAATGCGCTGTTTCTTCTTCTTCTTCTTCTTGTTATTGTTGTTGTCAGCTTACGAACGTGAGAAAGCTGACAAAAGTTATGGCAAGCAAGGAAACAGTGAGCTGGCAGCAGGGAATGTGACTTGCAGCTGGCACAGTTACAACATGTTTTCAAATTTCATTGCCAGCAAATTTTGTTATAGTTTTTTTTTTTATTATATATTTAAATTAATAATAATATTTTATTTCTTATATTTTTTATTTGTTTTGTATTTTGTTTTTTTTTTTTTATATAAATTTTATGCAAATTCATTGAAACACATGTGTGCTGGCAGCAAGGCAGCGGCACGCTTGACTCGCATTTGTATTTCGTTTACATTTTGACGTATTTGATTTGTTGTTTGTTTTTATGTTTTTTTCGGTTTTTTTTTTGTTGATCAAGATCAACAAACTGTCTTGGGGGCAGCAGCTATTGAGGAGTCTGTATTCAATCGCTCGCATTTTGTTTACACTTTACTTTTTTTTTGTAGTTCAATTAAAGGAATGTGTTTCACATTGTATACACTTACAGTGTGGATCGTCACAGTGGCGGCAAGTGGCGCCTAGCGGACTAGCGTTGCATTTTGTATATGTTCATTTTTTAAAAACTCAGCAGCTTTAAATATTTTCTATATATTTTTTTTATAAATTTTATTTCTAATTTTTAAAAAAATATTTTCACTATTAATTTTAACTTTTTTTTTCAGCAAATTTTCACCTTATGCTGCTTGCTTTATTTCAACTAAAATTTCATCTACATGTTATAAATTTATTTATTGAAAATTTAATATTTTCTTTAAGCATATTTTCTATATATTTTTTTTTTTATAAATTTTATTTCAATCTTAAAACATTTATCATGGCTTTGGAAAATTCTTCTAGTTTTTAATTTTTTAAAAAAAATATTTTCACTATTAATTTTAACTTTTTTTTCCAGCAAATTTTCACCTTATGCTTCTTGCTTTATTTTAACTAAAATTTCATCTACATGTTATAAATTTATCTATTGAAAATTTTATATTTTCTTTAAGCAAAACTTTCTTTAAAGCGTATCAAATCTTCGTTTAGCCTTGAATAACTATATTTTTTTTTTCTGCATATTTCTATTTTTTTTTTTTTTTTTTTTTTTTGATGTCTTGCGCCTTGTGTTTTCTCAAAGTCAAAAAGAAAACTATGCACAACATGTTCAACCCCGACAGTTTGACATTTTGGCATCCAGCAAAGAAAAAAAAAAGTTAAAATGGCAAAAAAAAATATACTTAAAAACAGAAAACAAGTCGACTTTAAAAAAAAAACTCAACAAGTTCAGCTTCAAAAGTCCAGTTAAATAACAATTGCCAAAAAAAAAAAAAAAAAAAAAATTACAAGAAAAATAAAAACAGCAAAAAAAAAAACAGCAAAAAAAAAACAGAAAAAAATGTTGAGTTGACTTGGAGAGTATTTTGTCGGACACGCTGCTTATTCAAGTCTTTTTTGCTAATTGCACTGCAGCTGTAAAAGGGGCGTGAGTAACGCCCACGCAATGCTTGCAGCATAGTTTTCATAGTATTCGAGTGCAAAATATGAATACAAATACAAAACTTTGAGTATGATCGTGTTCGAGTGTCTGTTGTTGCTGGCCATGTAGTGTCTGTGGGTCAGACGCTGTTACCAGACAAAAGACATAAACCCCATTTACCGTTAGCTGCGTTATTCATGCAAATGACTTTGGTTAATTAGAAAAAAACAGAAAACTGAACGCGAGAAAAAAAATAAAAACAAAAATATTGAAAATTATTGCTTTAGCTGTACTCGTGCTCGTGCTCGTGCTTGTGCTTAGTTCACAAGAGACAGAGACATGAGCTTTAAACCAAAAAAAAACCATAAAAAAGCATAACTTAGTATAGACCATAGATTTGCATAGATATATATTTGAGTATATGATATATATATATATATATTTAGAGAGAGAGAGAGAGAGAGTGAGAAGGAAAGATAAAGTACTCCTACTCACATCTGTTGGCAAATTGCGCAAGTCATAAAAATATAATAATAATAATAATAATATTTTTTTTTTATTATTCTTAACAATTTTTGTGACACTGAGAACAAGGCACGATCACAATTTTACAACGATCGTGACAATGTCACAAAAATTCTAAAGGAAAAAAAACATGTATGAAAAACATGTTGAAATGAAAATTATAGGATAAAACTTTGTTTATACTTTAAATATATCTTTTGTATTTCCTTCAACGTCATTGATGATCATGAGCATGATGAGTTCATATGACGGATCTATACCTACTTGCTAGCAACATTTTCAAAGTGTAACAAATTTGAATTGTATTACGACATGGCAACTGATCTTTGAGCTTAGCCATGAAATTTGAGTTCAGATTTGACAGATCATTGCAAGATCGGCAAATTTAAATGATCCTAGGATTCTGATTTCAAAATAAAATTGAAGGAATTTTATTTGCATAACATTTTATTGAGCTTTTGCACTAGAGATTACTGCAAGATCAGCTGAACTATAGAAAATAAATCTTTGATTTCCAGGCAGCTAAGGAATTTGATTTCCAATGTTTACTTTTTTTTTTACTCAACATTTTATTGAGCCTTTGCAGTAGAGATCACTGCAAGATCAGCTGATCTATGATATATGAAAATAAATCGTTGATTTCCAGGCAGCCAAGGAATTTGTTTTCCAATGTTTACTTTTTTTTTTACTCAACATTTTATTGAGCCTTTGCAGTAGAGATCACTGCAAGATCAGCTGATCTATGATATATGAAAATAAATCGTTGATTTCCAGGCAGCTAAGGAATTTGATTTCCAATGTTTACTTTAAAAATAGATTTAGATTAATGTTTTGCAGACAAAGAAATGACTGAGATTTATTTTCCAACTGCAAGATCAACTGTTCTTACAAAACAAACTTCTTTCAAGTTAAGATCAATAATAACAGATGCTAATTTTTAATAAAAGACAAAAGGCAAATTATATTCACGTTATATGCAAATGAACTTCTTGAAGTTATACTAGAAAGAATCGTAAGCTTAAGCAAGACTATGCAATAATGAAAAACGTTAAAAATGTCAAGTAAAACGATAAATGTATCATTACTATACAAGGAAATGTCACAGTGTCGCATGTCAGTTAATACACACATACAATTGTCAGTTGCATAAATAATTTTGCAATAAATTATAATTAACATGTAATTTGCATTAAAACTTACGCGTTGAATTCTGCACTGTGTATATATAGGGGGGGAAGCTATATTGTACAAGAATATAATTGAAATGATTCCGGTCGAAAATAAATCAATGCACAAATTATGTCAAATTTACAATCACAAAACCATAAATTGCAAGGCAATTTTTTTTTTTTATAATTTTATATTATTTTTTTTTTTGTTGTTCACGCTGACATTAAAGAGATACGCAACATTTGCTTGTGTAATAAATTATATATGCATATATATGTATATAGATCATATATATATATATAGCTCAGATATCAGATTGCTTGTAAATTAATTTCCCTTTTTTTTGATGTAAATATTTTTTTTTTTTTTTGAAGATTAATTATTTGTTGTTGTTATTTTAGCTGCTTCCGCATATGATGATTGAACATTAAACAAAAGTGAAAAATTTAAAGATCACTGATCACCACGTATAATAATGATATTTGATCTTAAAACACGGCGAAGCTAACACAACTTATCGGTTAGAAGTCCCGAGACGAACTAAATCAAAAATCATTTCAATCGAACCGATCCGCACGCAACAGCGTACCGATCCGAAACCATAATGACAAAAACCCGAAAACCGAAACCGAAAGTCCAAGTTTCAGTTGATGACGACAATGATCGCGATGATCGTTCGTGCGAGCTTCGTTTCGTTGCGGTTACACGAATATATTACAATTTTTTTTTTTTTTTTTTGGGCAAACGTAGAACAAGTTCGCTTTCTTTGTTCGATGCGGGAAGTTCAATAGACAGACAGTGAGACTGAGAGAGAGAGAAAGACTGAGACTGAGAGACTGTGTCTACCTTCGACTCGAACTGCAACTGAGGTTGCTGCTGACGCTGACGCTGACGTTGCAGCTGTTTTGTTTTGCTTACATTTTTTTTTTGTTTTTTCATTTCTTTTTATTTTCTTTACTCTTTTCTTTTTTTTTGTTTTCTTTGTCTTGTTTTGCTTTGTCTCTGTCTCTGTCTCTGTGTCGTTTTCTGCCTTGTTTTGTTTTGTTTTGCTTGTTGAACGTTGCGCCCCCGCAAAGTACACGGTATATGTTATGCTGCTATGCCTAGGTACTCGACGCCGCCAAGTGGCAAGTAGAAGCAGCAAATGAAGAAGTTGTTGTTGTTGCAGCAATGAGCTGCTGCGCTATATGCTTTTTATGGCCCTGTTCTGCTGCGCGGTGGCAAGTTGTTAAGTTAAATATTTGCGCATGGCTTGGCCAGATATGGCATGCCATCAGGTCCGGCTGATCTTTTTGCGAAAAGATGTGGCACTCTGCTGCAACTAGATGCTGCTGCTGCTGCTGTGCCACTACACGAAGAACTTGTTTGCGTGCCCTTGCCCAATTGTGGAGACAGGCGGCCAACTATAGCTTGCTGCTGCTGCTCAAGCTGCTGCTGCTGCTGCTGTCATCATCATAGGAACCCCATTAACCCCCCCCACCCCCCTGCTACCACTAAAAATGCATGCGCGCCCCCGCACCACAGTACATATATGCGCATACATATGTCAAAAGGATTTGCGTTTTTTTTTTTTTATATCTTATACGTAAGAAAACTGGTTAAAGTTGTTCAAGTTTGTGGCAAGCCATGATCATAAATCGTATGATGTGCCAAGACATTTGGCAGTTGCAGTTAACAGTAACAACAACAACAACAAAAGCAACACAATGTAAAAATGAAGAAGAGACTGAAAAGTCACAAAAGGTGCAGACCGTTGGCCCGCTATAGCTTTTATTGGGCTATTAGCGCTGCCACTTGTTGAGTGGCGACTACAATTCGAACACCCACGCGGCAAGTTGTAATCAAATAAAAACATAAAAAGCTTTTTTGATAACAATGCAAAAGGTTGCAAGAGAGAGAGAGAGAGAGAGACAGAGTCAGAGAATAGACATACTGTGAGCTCGTTTATCTGCTGATAACAATTCATTAGCATTTCGATCGTTTTTTTTTTTTTCACTGTTTAATGTGTGTGGGAAGAGAACGCATTGTCATCATCAGCATCATCATCATCATTATCATTGTCATCATCATCATCGTCGCCTTTATTGCGTGTGTTTAGTTAATTTGACAAGCATTTGATGAGCTGATCAAACTTCAACTTCAATTTCTTTTGCTGCCAGTCAAAAAGAGATGAAGATGAAGATGAAGAAAACAACAAACTTTTCAAGTGGCAATCGAATCAAATCACCAAAAAAAAAATATATATATATATATATATATCGATGCTTATCGTAACTGTGAAGAAGAAACACATCGGAAACAAAAGCAAACTTTAAGATCTTTTATATTTTTTTTTATGCCGTGTCATAAAAAATAACTTTGTATAAAGTATATATCGGGTATGCTTGCAGCAGCACAGTGAGAGTTTCAAAAAAAAGAAGAGCTTAAAAAATTTTGTTTAAAAAACGATTTAACATGTCATTTTTCAGAGCTTAAGACTTTATCTTTATTTTTTTTGTGCATCATTTTTTTTTATTGTACTTGTAAAATTTCAATATGATATCAGAAATATTTGTAAAAAATTTCTTTAATTTTGAAGACTGAAAATTTGTAGAAATTTGTATTTAATTGTATTTACAAAAAATATTTAGAAAATTTCATAATTAAATTTGAAAACTTTGAAAAATTTCTTAAAGAAATATTTGTAAAATTTCGCTATAAAAAATTTTGAAAATTTCCCAAAAAAATTTTATGGAAATTTCCCTGAAGAAATAAAAAGTAAAATGAAAATCTCATAAAGAAAATTTCGTTTATTAAATTTTAAAAATTTCTCAGAGAAATTTTCCCAAATTTAAAATTTTGTAAAAAAAAAATTGAATTTCTCTAGAGAAAAATATTGAAAATATTTCCTAGAGAAAATTTTGAAATTTTGTATTTTGAAAAATTTTCAAAAATAATTTTGAAAATTTCCTAAAGGATATTTTGAATATTTCCCAAAAAATGTTGTGGTAATTTCTCTACAGAAATAAAAAATGAAAGGAAAATGTCCTAAAGAAAATTTTTGTTAAATGATATTTTTTTTTTAAAATGAAATTTTTAAAATTTTTAGAGAAACTTTGAAAATTTCCCAAAATGAATTCCAAAATTTCGTTAAGGGATATTCCTAGAGAAAATTTGGAAAATTTCTTAGAGAAAATTTTAAATTTTTCACAAAGAAAATTTCATAAAGTGAATTCCAAAATTTCGTAAAGAAAAATAGGGATATCTATAGAAAATTTTGAAAATTTCTTAGAGAAAATTTTAAATTAAATAAATTTGTAAAACAAAGAAAAATTTTAAAAATTTTCCAAAACGTAATTTTTAAAATTTTTAAAATTTATACATATTTAAGATATTTAAAATATTTGTCAAAATATTACCAAGAAATTTTTAAAAAATCACTAAAAAATTTTTTTAGTATGTCATTTTCGAAATCTAAAGACTTCAGCAGCAGCTAGTATATATATTTGAGTATGCTTAAAATATTTATGAAATTTAGCTAGGATATCTCTCAGTCGCTCAACGTCAAACTACAAACAGTTTTCATTTGACTTGAAAGTAAAATTTATTTATAACTCTCGCACTGTTGGTTAATCAGCTTTAAGATCTTTAACTGTTTCTGTTTTTATTAAAATCTCTCGCCATCAAATCTTAAATTCACTCAATTTAGCAAAACAATAACAACAACAATGGGAAGAAATTTGATGTTTTCTGTAGAAATGTTTAATACATCTGTTTGAGCAATTACAAAATGATGAACGCAATGCATAATGTATGATGAGTAATTTCTATATGAAGCTGACTTCAAGAAAAAAAAACATCATAAAAATAATAATAAAAAAAATTGTTTTTTTTTTATAATTTTTTTGCATATTATTAGAAATCATCAGCATCAACAAAACTTGAACAGTTAGTTAAGAACTTTAATGTTTTACTTATCGATGTGTCAGCAAAAATTGAAATGTTTGAACTCAATTGTCATGCAATTTTCTTACTATGTCATGTCACATGGTCAGTTTTTTTTATTTTATCTTGTGGGTTGGGTCCAATTCTTTGAGATTTTTTGGAGCAATATGCAATGTCATAGATGTTGTATATCTTACTCTGTGCTGTGGTATGATGCCACGTCTCTGAAATGGCCCAAAGACATGACCATAAATTTAACGTGCAACATGTCAAAGCGCGTTTGTATGCGCGTTGGCAAATTGTCAAACGTATGTGCTGAAAAGATCTTTTGACACTGGCAGCATATAATTTATTTGATCACGCTTTTCCAGACGCGTTTTCGTTTCTGTTTCTGTTGCTGTTGTTTTTCTCCTTTTCTAGCTGCAATGCGCCGCACCCGTTCTCTCCTTCACATCAACTTTCCTGTGTGTATTTTTCCTAGTCATGTTTGACGGAAGCGCACGATTTGCCATAGTCCGCCAAATGCTAAACAAAGCGAATCTCAATTGAATCTCAAATTAAGCCTCGCCGTGTGAAACATACATCACACAACTGATGATGATGATGATCAGTAACGAAGCTTGATCAGTTGTTCATTTGATCATTGACCTTCACGCCACATAAAAATGCAACACATGAAATTTTGCAAATTTCCGCATTGTTGTTTAAGGACAAAAAAAAATACTAACTTTGCAAAGTTAGCTTTGACTTTTTGACTGATTTTGCTAAGTAAAAAATATTTTTTATTTTATTTTCTCTTTTTTTTTTTGAATTTTTGTTGTTGTTGTCATTTCTCGGATTTTGTTTGTTTTTTTTTTTTTTGTTTTAATTGAAATTCCAATACACATTTGTTGTACTCAAAAATTATTTCAAAATCTTTTGACAAAAAACAAAATCATCATGTTCTCGTTTGCCTTCTGGAGAAACGAGGCGAAGAGAAACCAGCGTGAGAATGTATCACAGATCTGGAAGGATTTGAATACAACATTTGTGACGTAAGCATTCTTCTACTTTCTTTAGTTTTCTTCTTTCTTCTTTGTCTCTGTCTCTAATTTCATTTTTTTTATATTGAAATGAGTTTTAATTATAGCTTCCTTGGTTGGAGCTGGTTAGTTTACGCCATCGCTATCATTGTCATCTCCATTTGCGGCTACTTCGCCTACTGCGAAAGCTGTCGAAGAACTGAGATTGTGCGCCGTCGACGTGTCATACAACGTGCACAAGAAAGGTAAAAAACAAAGAAAATATTTTATAAATTTAATATGCTAAAAAAAACAAAAATTGTTAGACCACCGCAGAAGCGACGACCAAATGCTGCATATCGTGATCATCAAATTTATCGTCACATTATTTTAAGCGTTGCGAAATATATGAAAAATCCTGAAGGTGTACGGCCATTTATCGATCATATGGATAATTTGTATCCCCTACGACATTCGCAAGCCGAAATGGCCCTTAATATTGGTCACAATGGCACAGAGGCAAACGTTTTAGAGGATTAAACATCCTTTCATTCTTTACTACAATCCTCCTTCCTTTTCTATCTTTTTTTGTCATCTGCCTATTATACTATCAACTCTTTTCGCCCAGTCACTATTTTGTCCAAAATTATACATTAAAAATTTCATATTGTAAATAATAATAAATCATAAGTTTATTTTTTACGATTACAAAAAAAAATAAAAAACATTTCATTTTCATTCATTCAAAATTAACAAACTTTTTTCCATAGTTTGCAGTACAAGCTGCTGCTGCTGCTGCTACTGCTTCCTGCTATTGTTCTGCTTCTTCTCACTCATGCCTTACTTTTGCTTTTGATGCGCACGTTTTTAACGTTGCGGCCTAAAAATATGCAATGCTATTTTTACTGGTCGACTTGAAACACTTGAGCTTCGTGTAAGTCATCGTCGGCTGTCGCGTTGTCATGCATTCGGCTGTCCCAGTCGCGGTTTCCAGTTGTGTGCGCGCCGGGAAAGCTCTACAAATATAAACAAATGCCATGTGCGTTGAAAAGCTTCAAAACTAGGCGAAAGCTCACAAACGTTTTTTTTTCATTTTCGTTCTTCCTACTATTCGTTTACGCTCATTTTTCCTGTTGCTTGCTGTTGTTGCAGGCGCGCCGCATTCCAGCAAGCGGCGCTTTTTACTACTCTCACTCAACGCTCTCTCATTATGTTAGCTTGCGCTCTCAGTTGCCTTTGCTTGCCTGCTGTATTGCTCTTGCCACGCGCTCGCTCTCTCTTTCTCTCTCTGTGTGTTTTATATCGCGCGCTCTCTGGGCGTGTTAGTTAAATTGAAGTCCAAGTGTTTTAAGGCTCAGTCGCCAGTCAGACAGTGAGCGCGTTGCACGTACGCACGCATAGAGCAGCAGCAGCAGTAGCAGCAGCAGCAGAAGCAGCAGCGCGGGCGCGTTCAGTGGTTGTTGGAAACAGTCAGACACACACAAACAGTTATAAACTAACACAAATACTAGTATACCTATACACACACCTACACAACACACACACACATACATACACAAACAATGGCCAGCAAACAAAATTTTCTATTCTTTTCTGTTCCGCTTCTAACATAAAAGAAAAGCAACAAAAAAAAAAAACGAAAAAAGAAAAACATTTTTTCAGCTCTTCTTCATATTTTTCTGTGTCAAATAAACAAAAATGAAAAAAAAAAAATAAATAAATAAAAATAAAAATCGAATGCAAAATGAAAATTGTTAATAATTAAAAGTTATTTTTGCTATCAAAGTAAATTATGCAAATTTATTTCATTAACTTTTGTGAATAATTGAAAAATCAAGGCGCACACCTGCGCACATGTTTATTATGTATTTGTGTCTGTGTGTGTGTGACGCTGCTTGTGTATGTGTGTTGAAGGCTAACTAAGGCAGCAGTAGCAGCAGCAGCCAGGAAAAAGAAAAGCCAACAAGTAAAACGAAAACGAATGAAAAAAAAAAACATAGAAAAAAGTTTGACAAGCAAGCAGCAGTAGCAGCAGCAGCACGTGTGGCATAGTGCGTGAAATTTACATTGAAAATGTGCAAAAAAAAAAAATAATAAATATGAAAATGAAAAATACGCAGAAATTTGACAGTTCAATGAAGTTGAGAAAGTACAAAATGCATTTTAATGAATGAAAAATAATAATAAAAAAATTAAATATAAAAATTTTGTTTAAAAAACTGGCAAAAAATCGCGCAACATTTATTACAAATTTGCAATTCTTTTTTTTATATAATTTAATTTTTCTTTTTGCCTACAAAAAAAAAAATATTTAAAATATTTGCATAAGAAATGAAAATATTTTAAGCTATGTTCAACATAAAATCCTCAAAGTATTTTCAACATTTATCTTAATTGTATTTTAAGACCAAGATCTTAAAATTTTTGTGTTGTGCCATAACACATTTCAAGACTTATCTTATCGCAGTGTATTTTATTTTATTATTGTTATTATTTTTTTTTTTTTTTTAATACAAGCATTTAATTCTAATTTGATTGATTTATTTTTCTGTTGGCATTTTTTTTATTTATTTATTTATATTTTTTGTTGGCGCCCTATGACGGCAGTAAGACAGTGACTCAAAGAAATTAGTGTGTATATTTTTGCAGGGGAGTTTTTAAAATCGCAAAATAATATAAATAAATAATTGATATATAAAAACTGGCAAAACTAGACATTTGATTAGTTTCCGTTTCGCTGCAGCCAAACAAAGTGATAAAGACAAAGTGTTCAAGACAAAAATGTAATAATTAAATGTTAACTAAACTATCAATACATATACAAAAAATATAAAAAAAAATATATATATAACAAAAAACAACAACAACAACTAGAAGAAATTAAAACACCAAAAAAAAACAGCATAAAAAATTTGTAGTAGCTAAAAAAAAAAATCAACTAAATGCTGCATAGATTTTTTTTTCTTAGTACTGCAGAACTTATGTCAAAGGTAAGTTTACATTGAGCCAAACAATAGACACACCTAGAGCATAGCTCTGCCTAAAAAACACACACACACACACATATATATATAGATATATACTGTATAACAGCATACACTTGAGCGCATCCTACCTCAACAAGAATCAACGAAGCAAAACATAAACAACCCCAAAAATGGCCACACAAGAAGCCAAAGGCAAAGTCAAAAAGAAAAAAAAAAAAAAGATGCTGTCGGCTGCGCTGTCTCTAGCCTCAATGCTGCGCTGCTCATAGTTACGCTGCTCATAGCACTGCTCTTTGCTGCGCTGCTCATAGTTACGCTGCTCAATGCTGCGCTGCTCATAGCTACGCTGCTCAATGCTGCGCTTCATATAGCTACGCTGCTTATAGCTACGCTGCTCCTCAGTCTCCGCTCTTTGCTGCGCTGCTCATAGCTACGCTGCTCATAGCTCAGTCTCTGCTCTGTGCTGCGCTGCTCATAGCTACGCTGCTCAGCCTCTGCGCTGCGCTGCTCATAGCGCTGCGGCTTCAAATAGGCAGCGCAAACAAAAACGAAATTCGCTTTTTGAAAAGCTCAATGCAAAAAATGTTTGGCAAGCCAAGCAGCAGCCAGTTGCTGTAAAAGGAGAAAGAGGAGGCGAAGACAGTGAGTGAGAGCGAGAGCGAGAGCGAGGCGGCGGAGGAAAGACAAAGTAAAAGACGCTGAGAGCTATAAGTGGAAAGAGTAGATTATCGCTCAGTCGCTCAAGTCGCTGCGTAAATATTGAAAAGCTCTGTTAGCAAATAAGCAGCGCAGTCAGCGCGTTTGTCTAGAGGCAGCAGCGAGGCAGCAAGCTTAACGTTTAGCTAAATTTTCGAGCAGTAGCTTAGCACTAAAAGAAAAAGCAGAAAAGAAAATAGGAAAAAGAAAAAGAGAAAACTATATAAAAAAATTTAGCTGTGAAATAAGACTTAGCTGTTTATACTTTGGCTTTAATTACTTTTAGTCATTTCTTTTTTTTTCTATTTTTTTTTTTTTTGTTGCTTGTCTTTTGCTTTTGGCCAATTTCAATTGTCATTTCCGCCTTTGCATGCGTAACCTTTTTCCTTTTTTTTTAGCCATTTTTTACTTTTATTTTTATGTACTGCTGCTTCGTTTTTTGTTTTTCTTTTTTTATATATTATTTTTATAGGCAATTTGTCATTTTAGTCCTTGCCATCGATAACTTTTGGGCTCTGTCATAAAAATGGCAAAAAAAGTCTTAACTCTTTTTTCTTGCTGTTGCCGTTGCTGTTGCCATTGCTGTTGCTGCTGCTTATCTATTTTGCAGGCCAAGTCTTAGTGCTTTACAGTCTCAGACTCTGACTTGCTGGCTCGTCAACTTGTTTATTTCGTCGTAAATTTTTGCTGTGACCTTCAAGCACACGCATATCCATAATATTACACAGACACAGCAGCAACAGCAACAACAACTGTTTATCGATCACACAATGGGAAATTTCACACCTGTGCTGCCCTCAAAATAAAAGGGTTACCTTAGGCAATAGGCGTGGCAGTTGGCAGTGGCAGTGGCAGCAACGAGTTGTATGTCGTGCAAGTCATGCGTTGCGTTGAGTCTTCAATTACGCGCATTGCAAATTGCGGTTTCACTTACTTGAAGGTCGTGTGGCACTAGCTGTTTGTTATTGTTGCACTTGTTGTACTTGTTGTACTTGTACTTGTTCTTGTTGCCTTTTGTTTTGCATAATTCAAGCGGCGTCCGATCATTCAGCTCTTTCTAAGTGGCTTTTGTATTTTTTCTTTTTTTTTATGGCATCAAGTATTGCTTGCTCCCTCGCTTTGCTTTGCTGTCTTGCCACAGACATGCTTAACTTGCGTTGCATGCAACATTTTGTTAGTTTCTCATGTCCGGCGCTTGAAATTTCATAGCATACTTCAAGGCTGCCGGCATTCGTTCATCTAATTTACATGCCAAATGGCGCGTGCTGTTTTTCTAGCGTTCTTTTGCTTGCCACACACACACACATAGACACACACATGCCACACGTATTCAATTAACACAACTGCAACAGTTGCAGTTACAGCTGTTGCAACCTTGAACATTAAGCTAACGAAAGCAAGTCAAAAAAATAAAAAACAATTGCCTTAATTATTAAAACTTTTGTATAACTAGCAAATAAAAGCATATGTTGTCTATATATACAGACAGTAGATATATATTCTTATACTCTCAATATTATATATTATATATATATATATCATTATATATTAAAGCATTGCTGTCACATTCCGCTAAGTTGAACGCGCCTACGCTAAAGATTTATGAGGCAGGCAATTTGAACGTTATGCATGCATGTTTTGTAGCTTCACACAAAAACGCGTCGCGCATCGCGTGTTGTACTCGAAAACATCTGTTATCACTATATGTCGCAGAAGCCACACCAAAAACACAGCAACAACAACTAAAACAACAAATGAAATTAGAAAGTAAAAGTGTCTACTTTATGTACATATTGCGGCTACAGTTTAATAACAAACAACAACAAGACATAGACAGAGAAGACAGAGAGAGAGAGAGAGCGAGAGAGAGGGAGAGGAAGAAAGAAAAACAGACATAAAGAAAAACAAAAATATACAATAAGCAAAAGCTAAATATAAAATTATATTATAAAACTCATTTACCGGCTAAAAGCTTTAACAAGTCGACGCTTCATATACACTATATATTTTTTTTCTATATATAATTTACTTTGATTTATTTATTTGCTGCAAGTCTTAAAAAATGATTAAAAATTATACTTAATTAATTAAATAAATTATTAGAAATTTCAAAAAGCATTTTATAAATTAATTTGCATAATTTGTTACATTTCGCATGAGAAATTTTCTATGCTCTGTCAAAGCTATCAATGAAAATTTCCTAAATATATTTTTGGTCACATTGATGTCTATTATACTGATTCAGCATGATTAACATTTCACATTTTTTTAAACATTAGTTTTTTTATTATAGACTAGCAAATACTCTTTAAAAAATTTTATAAATATAAATATAAATAAATATTTTTGCTATGATTTAGTATAAATAAAAAAATGAAAATTGAAATTATAAATTTCTAGTAAAATATTCTATTTCTATTTCTGTCACTTTTCCTTTTAATTTTCAAACATTATTTTATATTCAAAATTGTATTTGATATTCGAAAGTGCAACCTTTTTCAATTATTTATAAACTCCAAGAATTTTTTTTATTTAATACAAAAAAAATTATTTATATAACATTGTAAAATATTTCAGAATTTTTGCTATGTCTTTCTTTATATTTTCTAAATTTTTTCTAAATTTTTTTATAGACTAAAAAATATTTTAAAAAAATTGCTAAATATTTTGCTTTATTGTATTAAAACGATTTTTAAATTTATTCTCAGCTTTTTAGCAATTATTTTATATATATTCTCATTCATTTTATCAATTTATTTTCCATAACATATAAAATCGTAAAATTATTCCATATTTTATTTTATTAAATTTTTAGGAATTATTTAAAAAATTTGAATATTTTTTCTATAATTTATGTATTTATTTATTTTTCTATATTTTATAAATATTCTCATTCATTTTGTCAATTTATTTTCCTTGGCATAAAAATCGTAAAATTATTCCATATTTTTTTTTATTAAGTTTTGAGAATTTATTTAAAAAATTTGAATATTTTTTTGTATAATTTATATATTTATATTTTTTTTTATATTTTATAAATATTCTCATTCACTTTGTCAATTTATTTTCCATGGCATATAAAATCGTAAAATTA
Organism: Zaprionus obscuricornis; assembly: GCA_037044475.1. Taxonomy (NCBI): domain Eukaryota; kingdom Metazoa; phylum Arthropoda; class Insecta; order Diptera; family Drosophilidae; genus Zaprionus; species Zaprionus obscuricornis. The sequence goes on along the minus strand of JBAMBR010003114.1, from coordinate 41,815 downwards.
TTCCAAATTTTTTTTTATTAAATTTTGAGAATTTATTTAAAAATTTTTAATATTTTTGGTATAATTTATATATTTATATTTTTTTTTTATATTTTATAAATATTCTAATTTAATTTGTCAATTTATTTTCCATGGCATATAAAATCGTAAAATTATTCCAAATTTTTTTTTATTAATTTTGAGAATTTATTTAAAAAATTTGAATATTTTTTCTATAATTTATATATTTATTTTTTTATATTTATATTTTCATTATATTTTATTAATATATTCTCATTCATTTTGTCAAAAATCGTAAAATTATTCCATATTTTTTTTTATTAAATTTTGAAGATTTTTTTAAAAAATCTGAATATTTTTTCTATAATTTCTATATTTATTTTTTCTATATTTTAAAAATATTCTCATTCATTTTGTTAATTTATTTTCCATGGCATAAAAATCGGAAAATTATTAAATATTTTTTGGTTTCATTTAATTTTCATTAATTTATTTTATCAATAAATTTTATATATATTTTTCTATAATTTACATATTGTATAATTTTATTTTCTATATTTTATAAATATTCTAATTCATTTTGTTAAAATTATTCCATATTTTTTTTTATTAAATTTTGAGAATTTATTTAAAAAATTTGCATATTTTTTCTATAATTTATATATTTATATTTTTTTCTATATTTTTACATATATATTTTTATTATATATATATTCTCATTCACTTTGTCAATTCGCCTTTACTTTGCATAAGCAAAATAATCGAAAGTTTATGCAAGCAAACATTTCAAAATCGTCAACAGAAAAAAAAGAAAAAAAAAAAAAACAGAACGAAGACGTCAGTTGGCAATGAAATAAATGCTGCTCCCACTTTTGTCCCATATTCTTTCGCCCACACTTGCGCTCTCTATCTCTGTCTCTGTCTCTCTCTTCCCTAAAATGTTCTATGTTGATTTTGACTGTTGTTCCAGCTGTCTTAGTCCATCTTAACGCTTTGGGCTGCGGCATAGAAATCGCGCTCATAGCCGTCGGCGTTGACCAAGTAGCAGAACTAGTCAAAGGTTTCTTTTCATTGCGTGGGCTGGTAACGTACTTTGATTTAATGTATATTTGTTTGTTTGTAGGTGTGGCAACATTCTGTGGCAACATTGCATGCCAAGCATGTCTGAAAAAAAAAAAAAAACTAATTGGTTTAATGGAGAATTTGTAGCATTTTTATGTTATAAATATGACGCAAAAAACAAAAAAAAACTGAATGATGAGCAGCGACAGCGCGCAACGCGCAGCAATTGCATTACAATGACTGTCAAACTGTAACATATATGCCAATAAATTGCAAAATGAAATAGCAGAAAACAAGGTTAAAAGTAGCGAGACAGAGAGAGAGAGAGAGAGAGTGTGAGGGAGTGGCAAGGCATATCTATTACCATTGAGCTAACAATGTAAACCAGTGGCATGCCACAAGCGTAAGCGGCAACATTTGCCTGCCTTGCTGTCTATGCGACTCTCTGTCTGTCTGTCTGCATTGTCTGTCTCTCTTCGTCTGCCTGCCTTATCAATCAAACGGCAAATAACAGCAACAAATAAACAAGTTTCAAAACTATTTTCCAAATGGCGCAGCGCAAGAACAAGCGACTGACAAATTGATGCATTGCCATATTGATTGAGCAAACTGGCTTTGGCTATGACTATGACTATGACTCTAGCTATATCTGTGTGTGTCTGTCTGTCTGTCTGTCTTTCTGTGTCTCTTGTGCTTCCGTACTTGCTTTAGCTGCTCTACGGCTATGGCTTTGGCTTTTGGTTGCCTTCGTTGAATGTCAAGTTGCAGCATTGAGGCAACTTTGTTGTGCTCTTTTTTTTTTATTGATTGACTCTATGTGCTGTCTAAGTGTCTCTGTGTGTGTCTGTGTTTGTATGCCGGTATCAGGCTGTCCTTAGCCTTAGAACAAGTTTTATTTATTACGCATACGTCGCGTTGCCAATGGCGACAAATGCAATGAGCAAAAAAACCAAGCCAAGAAATAGACGCAGCAGCAGCAGCTGTAGCAAAGGACACTCTGCTGCTGCTACTCGTCCTTGTCAAAAAGTAATTTATAACATTTGTCAGCTTATTTCCCTTGTAGCGTAAATAAAGAATAACAAAAAAAACCAAAAAAAAAAGAAAACTTTCCCAACGTTTCCAGGGAAATCAAAGTCAACTATAAAAAGTGAAATGAGAACAAAAAAAAAAAAAGAAAATAGAAAATAGAAAAATATAATAATAATAATAATAAAACTGCAAAGGGGAATAAAACGATATAAAAAAAAATTAAATACGGGTGCGTCGCCAAGGCGCTGCGTGTCCTTGGCCAACAGCAAAAGCAACAGCAACAACAACAATAATAACGATAACGCGCCGAATTGGGCCAAGCGAGCATGTTACGTATACGCCATGTATTGCCAATGTATTTGTATGTCCTCTGTATATCTATGCGTGTGCGTCTGTGTGTCTGTGTGTGTGTATGTCAATATAGCAGAAGAGCGTATATACGCAATAGTTTGAGACCATGTTTATGACCTACCCCTAAAGAAGCAAACACACATTGAACACGTGTGTCTAACGCGTTCAAGTCCAAGTCCAAACAAAAATATTTTTTTTCTATTTAACTATTAAGCATACAATTTCACTGCCCAATAAAATAAATAAATAAACATACAAAAAAAAAATACTATATAAAATATTTATGATATATTCTCAATAGATTTTTTTTTTTGCATATACTTCGTTGAGTTTCTTTAAGTTTAAGTAATAATAAAAAAAAATATGAATTTATTTTTTATAATTTTTTAGTTGTTAATTAATTTTTAAAAAAATTTTAAAAATATTTATTCACCAGCTAAAATATTGTAAAATATTTATAACTATTTTTTTTGTATATGGTTTCAAAATTTCATTTCCATGAAAATTAAATTTTTATAATTTATTTAGAGTAAAATAAATATAGCTAAAATATTTTTTAAATATTTTCAAATATTTTTTTTATATATTTTTCATAATTCCATTAAATTTCCATGAAAATTAAATTTTTAAAAATTTTTTATAGTAAAATAAAATTAGCTAAAATATTTTTCAAATATTTTTTTATATATTTTCATAATTCTATTACATTTCCATGAAAATTAAATTATTCAAAATTTTTTTATTTTCATATAAAATATTTTTAAATATTTTTAAATTATTTTTATTATATTTTTCATAATTCCATTAAATTTCCATGAAAATTAAATTTTTAAAATTTTTTTATAGTAAAATAAATTTAGCTAAAATATTTTTCAATAATTTTTCAAATATTTTTGTATATATTTTCATAATTCTATAAAATTTCCATGAAAATTAAATAATTAAAAATTTTTTAATTTTATATAAAATATTTCTAAATATTTTTTTACCAGCTTAAATTGTTTCAAAATAATTTCAAAAAATTTCTTAAATATTTTAATTAAATTTAAATTAATTCTTGAAATTAAATCATAATATTTCGCAAATAAATCAGTTGAAAATAAGCTTAAAATATTTTTTAGCCCCTGTTAAAATTATGCAAAATATTTTTTAAATATTTTCAAAAATGTTCCCAGTATTAATAAATAATTTTCTAAAATTTTAGCACTTAAATTTTAACTTTTATTAAATTATTTAAATTTCAATTAATTTTTCTTGCTTCCTTTAGCGAATCTTTTCATTTATTTCACGCTTTGCAGCTGTCACAAAAAACTTTTGCGCAGCGAAACTTTTTGCAACATGCAACAGGCCACGCATTGTCATTGCCCTAAGGCAAACTGGCAACTTGCAACTTGCTGCAAGTGCTGACAAGTGCTTAAGTCAGGTTTTAGTTTTTGCTTTTATTAATTATGCGTAGGCATAAAGCAAATAGTTGAAATAGCAAAATATGCTACGCCTACAGGCAGCGCCTATAAATGAAAACAAAAGCATTGAAAATATATACAAAAAGTTTTGTAGTATGCTGCTCAAGGTAGACGAAGACAAGCAGACACACATACAGAGAGAAAGAGCTGTCGCTTGTCGGGCTACTGAGGTCATGCTTATATAAGCCTGCCTCATGACGTGGCAGCCTCCAGTTGTAAGTCAGCGTCTCACCTGCCTGTTCCCCATCATGCCTTTGCTCTAGCTGCTTACCGCCCCCAAACACTGTTTCTGTCATCTGCAGCAGCCTTGCTGCGACTTGCCTTGCCTTGCCTTGTCACAGTTTTGCCGCCAACGTCATCAACTTTGTATCCTTCGCCTTCGTCTTCTTCATCTTCTCTTGCTGCTGCTATTTCTTCTTATTTTTAGCATGCACTCGCCTTGGCCTTCGCATTTGCCGTTATATATTTTTAGCGTGTAACAATGCCTGCCACCTTACACTCAGCAGCCCTGGCCCTGCCTCTTCCCTCTGCTTACACTCAGCTTTGCACCTGACATTTAAATATGATTTTATGGCAACCCCCAGAGGAGCAGAAAAATGATTCGAGTTTTGTGGCGTCTGCTTGTGGCTTGCTAAAAAAAAAATAAAAAAAAAAATCACTTGATTGTTTTGTATGCGACATGCTGTGGTATAGGTAGCATGTGGCAGGCAACGGCACACACACACACATTTTGCCTCTGTCACACAAAATGTATCTATAACTGAAGCTCAAGCTTAAACACACAAAATTCTAGCTGCGAACTGCTGGCTGCCAGTTTGTTGCGCCATAAACACGCATGCGATACATATTTTATAGCTTCGAATGAAAAATCTACAAGCGCAGCACTCACACACACAGATACACACACACACACACACATATATATATATATATATACATAACTCTTCTTCTCCGCATACAGCGCTTTGCAGTGCTTTAGAAACCAGCGAAAAGTTGCCAACTGTCAAGTGAAATTTTCTCTTATTTTTTTTCTTCTTGTTTGTAGCCTACTTTCTGGCATGTTGAGTTCAACAACTTTCTACAGCATAATACACTGCGAGAAATATTTTTTTAAAAAAAAATATAGATATTTTTTTATAATTAATAAAAGATGAAATACCAAAAAAAGCAAACATATTAAAAAAAATGTAAAATTAATTATTTAAAAATATATACAATAATTATTTTTTATTTTTTTCATTTTATTTTTATTTTAAACTTTTTTCCTTATAATTTCTTAATAATCCTTAATCCTTAATAATTTATTATAATTATATAGATTTTATTTTTATCAAATTTTATTTTGCTATTATTTATTTGCTTTTTATTTTATTTATTCTTTTCTTTATTTTTAATTTTTTTTATTATTTATTTATTTATTTTTTTTATTTTTAGCTTTATTTAAAAATTCTTATAATTATTTATATTTTATTTTTATTGAATATTATCTTATTATTATTATTTATTTTTCTTCTATTTTTTATTCTTCTTAAGATATTTTTTTATTTTATTTATTTATTTTATATTTTATTTTATTCTTTTTTCTATGTATTTATAAATTCTTATAATTATATATATTTTATTACTATTAAATTTTATTTTATTATTATTTATTTTTTTTTTTCTTATATTTTTTTTATTTATTTTTATTCTTTTTTATATATTTTTTATATATTTTTTATTTCATTTATTTATTTTATTCTTTTTATATTTATTTTTAATTTTGTGAATTTATAAATTCTTATAATTATATATATTTATTACTATTGGATTTGATTTTAATATTATTTATTTTTTTATTCTTATAAATTTTTTTTTTGTATTTTTTTTTACGTTATTTATTTTTTTATTTATTTATAAATTCTTATAATTATATATATTTATATTTTTATTTAATAATATCTATTTATTATATATTTTCCTTCAATTTTTTATTCTTTTTTATATATTTTTTTATTTTATTTATTCTTTCTTTTTTATTTTTAATTTTATGTATTTATAACTTCTTATAATTATATGTATTTTATTACTATTGAATTTTGTTTTATTATTATTTTATTTTTTTTATTCTTTTTTTATTTATTAATTTTTTTTATTTTATTAATTTTTTATTTATTTTAAAATTTGCTTATAAATTCTTATAATTATATATATTTTATTTTTTATTCTCTTTTATATATTTTTTTATTTTATTTATTTTTTTTATTTTTAATTTTATGTATTTATAAATTCTTATAATTATATATATTTTATTACTATTGAATTTTGTTTTATTACTATTTTATTTTTTTATTTATTAATTATTTTTTTTTTATTAATTTTTATTTATTTTAAGATTTTCTCATAAATTCTTATAATTATATATATTTTATTTTTTATTCTCTTCTATGTATTTTTTTTATTTAATGTATTTTTTATTTTTAAATTCTTATAATTATATATATTTTATTTTTATTATATATTATCTTATTATTATTATTTCCTTTTATTTTTTATTCTCTTTTATATATTTTTTATTTTTGCTTTCTTTTTTTATGTATTCACAAATTCTTCTAATTATTTTTATAAGCTTATAAATTGAACTACTGCTGCTGCTGCTCCTGCTGCTACTGCATCAATTTTCTCTCTCTTCCTTTCTCCCCTCCCTCTCTCTCTCTCTCTCTCTCTCTCTCACCATGCTTCAGTTTCTTTAAGCAATTTTGCTTTTGTGCTATTTTTGCTTTCTTTCCTGTTTTCTGCTTCCTTTATTTTTTTTTTTGTGCGCTGCTTTTGTTTCCAGCTGTGACATAAATAAAACTCTTTATGTGGCAGCTGTGCCAAAAAAAAAGAAAAAATTATGAAGCAAGGATGTGAAAGCAAGTAGTATGCTTAAGCGAGAGAAAAAGAGAGAGAGAGAGAGTGAAAGTGAGAGAGAAATATGCAAAGCATTTGTTTCAATTGTGGCCAGATTTAGCTTAAAGTGAATTATTGAGTTTGCCGCTGCTGCTAATCAAAATCTCATCAGTGCAAGGGAAAGAGCAACAGCAAGAGTGAGAGCGAGAGAGAAAGGGAAAGGGAAAGAGAAAGCAAACTAAGAAAATAATATTGTGCTTGCTGCTTAAATAATAACTCAAACTTTCTGTATATCTAGCTTACACTGTCTGCCTCACTCTTTCTCTCTCTCTCTTTCTCTCTTAATGTTTCTCATTCTCTTGCTGCATATAATTAATCATTGAGATTCACGTGCTTATTGATTTTCTGCTTTTGTTCGACCAAAAAAAAAAATAAAAATGCTTCGGCAATTTTTGCTATTGTTTTTCGCATTGTTCATTTTCATTTTTATTTTTATTTTTATTTCATTTTGTTGAACAAGTTCGCTGAACTCATTTCTCATTGTGCCATTATATTGCTGTTGGCTTGTGTGCCTCATTATGTGGCACAAATCGACGCTACGGTTAAGTTCGCAGTTGGCAGTTGGCAGTTGAGAGCAATAACAGTTATTTCATTGTAATTGCCTTGGCCGCCCAGGCAACATTCAACGATGGCGACTCAATGTTGGCGCCATTGAAACCATTTGCACAAAATGACGTTTTCCGCAACGCGACGCCACTTGCTGCCACTGCCACTGCTGCTGCTGTGTTGCTGCAATCGCTTACGCAATGATTGACAATCTGTAGAGTAAGAGGCGGAGGGGGGAGTGGTAGGACAGCAGGCAAGCAAAGCAAATGCAATTGTTATTGTTATTTATCACCTGTCGCCTGCCAAAGCATTGCGACGTTAGCATTAATTAAATTACTCAGCAGTGCAAGAAAGAGATAGAGAAAGATAGAGAGAGAGCGAATGAAGATGCGTTGTATAAATGGCAAAACTTGTTACAGTTACACTTAGCCTTAACAGCCGTAAAGCGTTTCTTTGCTGCTGCTGCAACCCGCTGAGCATTGGCGTCCAGCTGCTTGCCTCTAATGCCTGTCAGCCTGCCTCTAATGTGTCTGTGTCTGTATCTATGTTTGTATTTGTATTGCAATGACGTCGTCTTTCAATGATGATGCAAAGTAATAACAGCTAAAAGGCTGCCAGCGGTGCAGGGCAAAGTGTCAACTAAAGTCTAAAACGTCTCGTTGATCGATTACGAAAAGCACTAAAAACATCAAAAGTCAAAAAAAAAAAAAAACAGCAAGTGTGAGTAAAGCTAAAGGTGTACAGTTTGACAGGCATGTTGATTGACAGTTCGCTGTGATAAGAAAAGTCTTTAAGACTTATACAACTTATAAATCAAGCACATAGTGACAATATATATGACTAGATAAACTAGCATAAACTTAGCAACACAATGTCTAGCAACAATAACTAAAAGAAAGAAAATAATAATAATTATTATTTCTGTAATTAAACAGCTGAAAATGACGTAGCAAAAATTTGTAGTAATCAGCGTTAAATGATTTTTATATGACAGTTCAAGCTACACATAGCGCAAAGAGAATTTTTATGGTATATAAAATAAATTTATAAATATTAAATTTAATTTTTTTATTAATTTCAAATTTTTAATGAAACTAAATTAATTTCAATTTTTATTAATTTCATTTTTTTTTAAGAATTTCAACATTTCAATGAATTTTAATTATTTATTCAATTTAAATTTTATATATTTTTTATTTATTTTATTAATTTCAATTTATTTTAATTTTTTTTTTATTAATTTCAATTTTTTTATTAATTTCAAATTTTTATTAATTTCTTTTTTTTTAAGAATTTCAACATTTCAATGAATTTTAATTATTTATTCAATTTAAATTTTATATATTTTTTATTTATTTTATTAATTTCAATTTATTTTAATTTTTTTATTAATTTCAATTTTTTTTTACTAATTTTTTATTAATTTCAATTTTTTTTATTAATTTTAATTTTTCATTAATTTCAAATTTTTATTAATTTCAATTTTTTATCACTTTAATTTTTTTTTAATGTATTTTAATATTTTTTAATGAATTTCAATTATTCATTAATTTTTATTTTAAATTTTTATTTATTTCATTAGCTTAAACTTTGTATTAATTACAATTTTTTAATGAATTTCAATTATTTTTATATTTTTTATTTAATTTATTAATTTTAATTTTTCATTAATTTGATTTTTTTTTATTAATTTTTGTTGAAGATTATAAGTTTGAAATTGTTCTAGTTGCGCATCACTATGCGAACTCTCATCACTAATCGCTAATTCCTTTTTGTACCAAGTGCGCCTTCAGCACATTAACACACTTGAGTTTGATGCCAAATAAAACAGTCGTAGAGATAGTACGAGTGTTCGTCTTTGATTTGGTTTCTCGTTTTTCAATTTGTTAAGAATTAAATCTACCACCATTAGTTATTCCCTCAACAATTTTAATTTATTATTAATTTCTATTTTTTTTATTAATTTTAGTTTTTTATTAATTTCATTATTTCTATTAATTTAAAATTTGAATTAATTTTAATTTATTTTTTTTATTAATTTTACTGTTTAATTAATTTCAATTTTTTATTAATTTAATTTTTTTTATCAAATTCATTTTTTTTTAATGTATTTAAATATTCTTTATTAATTTCAAATTTTTATTAATTTAAATTTTTATTAATTTCAATTTTCAATTAATTTCAATTTTTTATTAATTTTAAATTTGTATTAATTTTAAATTTTTATTAATTTTATTTTTTTTTATTAATTATAGTTTATTATTAATTTTATTGTGTATTAATTTTAATTTATTATTAATCTCAATTTTTTTTTTATTAATTTCATTTATTTTATAATAGTTAAGTTTTTTTTAATTAATTTCAAATTTTTTTATAAATTTAATTTTTTATTAATTTCAATTTATTTTTTTTTATTTTAAATAAATTTTTTTTTTGTTATAAATTTTTATTAATTTCAATTTGTGCAATTTAGCGACTCGTTACTGTCTGCTAATCATTTGGTATTATGAAACATGAAACTAGCGCAGCACAAAAACACAGAAAGAAACACAATGAACATTGAACATATTGCAATTGTCATGCTTGCTGCAGCTGCAGCTGCTGCTGCTAATTGCAGTTTGACAAGCACTGTACACAATTGTTTTGCAGTCAATGTCACTTGAAGCTGTCACTGCGATGGCTCTCAAACTGTGTCAAGTGCACAATCTAAAGTGGGTCAGCAGCAGCAGTGGCAGTGGCAGTAGCAGCAACTCTTGTTGTTTGCTGGCAATCACAACGATTAAGTGTCACAAGGGGGCGTGGCATGGCATGAGCGGGCGGTCAAAAGTAACTGAAGCATGCTTATGTAAAGCATTTGTGCAACTAAAAGGCTTTTGGCGCTCAACATTTGACCAGCTAACGTTGCAAAACGTAATACAATTTATTGATCAGATTATAAATCAAATATTTGCTATATAAAGATTTCTTATACTATCTCTTTCTCTCTCTTTCACACACATGCATTGATTCTATGCTGTTTACTTTTACTTACAGATGCGCACAAATTAGCTTAAACCTAACAGCAACTAGAAGAAGAAGAAGAAGTAGCTAAAAACAAAACAAATAAAAAAAAAATTACAGCCAGAATTTACAAGCAAAAGGATAATCACAATTACAAAGCAGCGAATAACAAACAACAAACAACAACAACAAAAAATACAACAAAATTAATTTTTAATAATAAAAACAGAAATACAAAAAAAATTAGTTAAAATATTTTAAAACTTATAACGTAGCACATCAAAAGCCTTACGAAAAATATATTACAAAAAAATAAATTAATTAATATTACAAATTAATTAAATAGAAAATAAAATTAAATAATTTTGTGCTGTGCTCTAAATATAGAAGAAAAAACAACAACAAGAGAAACGCGTATTAAGTAAAAACCAAAAAATATTAAAAAAAAATTTAAATAGTAATTTAAAATTAATATTAAAATTATATAAAAATTTATAATCATTATTCTTCCACTTTCAAGTTCGAAAATGTGTAATTTTTAAATTCAAAAAAAACAAAATAAAAAAAAATTTAGTCAACAAATTTAGCAGCAGAAAAAAAATTAGCAACAAAAAAAAACAAGTAAAATATATAGAGAGATTATGCAGATATACACAGCTATATAGCAAGATATATACATAGAGTATTTAAACTTTTTAGTAGCAAAACCAAAAACGAAAAGAGAAAAAAATTTAACTACAAACAGAAAAAAAATAAAAAAAATTTTACTATTAAAATTTAGACAAAAGAAAAAGCGTTGTGAATTTAATACCGAAAGTAAAAAAAAAAAGAAATACCAAAAAAAATTTGTCTATTAGTAGTTTTTAAATGCTAAAAATAGAAAAACCGAAAAAAAAAATTATAGAAAATTTTTAATCAAAGTTTTAAACGAGCTTCAAACTAAAGAAAATAAATAAGAAAATATTTCACACACACACACACACACAAAATACACAGACGACAAATTGCAAAGAAAAGCAAAGAAAAAAAAAAACAAAACAAAACCGTTATCCTTAACCTTAACCGCAGCACACAACAACAAGAAAAACAAGAAGAAAAAATTGCATTGTTGCTGCTTTGGCGCGGCGCCAGCCTAAAAGCAGGCAACACAAAATTTATACAAATTCGGCACTCACTCGCACGCTCAAGGTGCTGACTGAGACGACAACAGCGACGCTGACTGCAAGTTGAGTGCGACCTTCGCGTGTGCAGCCGCCCATTGCACAATAGAGGGCGCCACAAATATACAAATACACAGCGAGACACACACACACATAGAAACTTTAGCTACAGCACGTCATGACCGGAAGTGAGGTGAAATTACGTTTAAAGACGCCTTGCTTAGCATAAGCTTAAGGCCAAAGACAACAATAGCAGCAGCAGTAGAGGAGAAAGTGTGAGAGAGAGAGAGAAGAAGCAGAAGAAGAGAAAAAAAAAAGCAAAGCGCTTACAAACTGCCAGCAATAGAAAATGCAGGAAATGAGCTACCTGCAGGATAATTCCAAATTGGAGGCGCTTACCAAGGCCGTGCTTATCTCCATATTGGGCGTGGCCATAGTATTATCAAATCTATTAATAATCGCAACATATGCGAACTTTAAAGGTAAGTCCAAGTCTCAAGGTCATGCATGTCTTCAGCTACCAAAATTTAACTTATATAACACACACACACACACACACACACACATTGACATTCACACAATTTTGTAGGTCCCACAGAGGTTATAAACTATTATCTACTGTCGCTGGCCATTGCGGATTTACTATGCGGTCTACTTGTTGTCCCATTCTCCGTTTATCCAGCACTCACTGGCGAATGGATGTATGGCGATATTGTTTGCCGTTTCACAGGTTATTTGGAGGTCACACTATGGGCCGTATCTGTCTATACGTTCATGTGGATATCCGTCGATCGTTATTTGGCCGTACGCAAACCTTTGCGCTATGAAACGGTGCAAACAAAAACGCGGTAAGTAACAGCAGCTGAGAAGCAAGTCTAACACTTGAAAGAGATGTATATATATTCTTGATCAGCATCTGATGCGGAGGTCTTATACATCTGTCTGTCTGTTGCAATGCCTACTAGTCTCTTATTATTAGAGCCAACTACATGAAACTTGGCATAGTTACTGCTTCAAGCTCTAAGCTGCATATAAGTAGCTGCGAGACGGATCGAAGCTCTATATCATATAGCTGCCATATAAAATAACGCCTTAAAATTAAATTTTTGTATGAAAAACTTATTTGTTTATTAAACAATCCTGCAGAAACTTACAGCATTTGAGTTTAGGATCTATTTATGCATGTCTGTCAAATTTGATCAACATCGGAAGACTATAAGATATAGCTGCCATAGGAAGTATTGGTCATAAATTGGGTTTTTGTATGAAAAACTTTTTTATTTGTTAGGATATCCGGCGGAAACTTACAGCAGTTGAGTTTAGGATCCACTAAGACCGGTCTGCCAAATTTGGTCCACATCGGAAGACTATAAGATATAGCTGCCATAGAAAGTATTGGTCAAAAATTGAGTTTTTGTATGAAAAACTTTTTTGTTTCTTTTGATATCTGAATAAAACTGAAAGGATTTAAGTTTACGAAGAACATAAACCTGTCTGCTAAGTTTGATCCAAATCGGACAACTATATCATACAGCTGTCATAGGAAATATTGGTCAAAAATTGAGTTTTTGTATCAAAAACTTTTTTCTTTGTTAGGCTATCTGACTAGAAACTTACAGCATTTAAGTTTAGGAACGACTGTAGGCTAGTCTGCCAAATTTGGTTCAAATCCGGTCAACTATAACCTATAGCTGCCATAGGAAATATCGCACATAAATGAGGTTATCCTATAGAAAATTTTTCATTTAAGCTTGAAAATGTAGAAAACCCCTTGTAATAACTTTGCTCTTTTGTTAACTATATATAACTGTCTCTCTCTCTTTCTCTTTCTTTCTCTTCCATATACACACTCTCACATCTTTACAGTTGCCAATGTTGGATGGTATTTACATGGATCTCAGCAGCATTACTATGCTGTCCACCAATTTTAGGATATTCACAACCAATTGAAAATAATTTAACACATATTTGCATGCTAGATTGGGGTAATATGGCAGCATATAGTGCTACATTGGCGATATTAGTATTAGGTCCAAGTCTTATATCGATTGTACACAATTATGGATATATATTTGTTATGATGCGCAAGATACGTTCCGGTGAGCCGATCCATGATAAAGAATATGCAACTGCATTGGCTGAAAATTTATCGAACCCTAGTCATATGATGTCATTCGCATTAGTCTTTGCATTCTGGTTGTCCTGGCTGCCATGGATCATATTACGTCTATATGAGGTAGTCACGGGCGATATTATCCAAAATACTCTTATCAATTTTGCAGTCGTCTGGATTGGTATATTAAATTCATTTTGGAAAATCTTAATAATGAGCAGCATGTCGCCACAATTTCGCATTGCATTGAGAGTATTTTGTTTAACAATATGCTGTAAGACTAAGGGCAGATTGCAAGCGGAGCTAATCGGGTTGGACCCAGATGACTAGAGCCGTTAAATTTTCAAGTATAAATTGGTTGTATCCAAACGAAAAACACACACACACACACACAGACACAAACATGAAATATGATGAAGAAAAAAAAAACAAGAAAAAATTCGAGAAAAATTTGAAGAAAAACAAAAATCTGGAAAAAAAAGTAACAAAATTTTATTCAAATTTCTCTAGAAACAGAAGAAAAAAAAAAAAACAAACTGTTCTATAAGCTCTGATTATACAAATTGAAAACAATATAATATATATATATATATACGTGTATATATATAAAGTTTGCCCATAACTGAACCGTACTTGCCCCACTGGCCACATAGTTGCATATTTATGGATCGTAACCTTGCGCTGCGCTGCAAACACTGCAAAATTTCAAAAAACAAATACAAAAAAAATAATACAAAAAAAAAACAAAACAAAATTAAAAACACAACAGCAACATTAAAGCAAAAGCAACTACAACACAGCAGCAACATCACAACAGCAACTACAACACAGCAGCAACTACAACATCACAACAGCAACTACAACACAGCAGCAACATTTATACAAACAAATAACTTCAACAGCAAGACAACAGCAAACACTGCAACATTACAGCAATAACAACAATTACAACAGCAATCTACAACAACAAACAACAAACAACAAACAACAATAAACAACAACAAGTTGACAAGACATATTCATATTTTCCTAGTAATTTAAGCTAAAAAAAAAAAAAAAAAAAAAAACCAAAAATTTGTTAAGAAGTTTTTATCGTAATTATGAAGCAAATAATGAAAAACCAAAACAAAATGATGATAAAGTAAAAGCAGCAGCAACAGCAGCAGCAGCAGTAACAGCAGCAGCATTTCAACTGCTGCAACTGTTGCTTGCAAGTAAAAAACAAAAAATTATTATTAATATTATAATTATATAATAATAATAATATATTAATATTAATATTGTGTATTTATGAGCTTACAAAATCCAGTAAAATGAGAAGATGATAATGATCATGATTATCATGATAATGATGATGTATATTGTATATGTTTTGTATATAGCATTAGATGTAAACATATCTAGCTATATATATTTCATATACTTGAACTATAATGCGCTTAGTCTACATGCATGCAAAATATAAACAGACACAAAACTTAAACACACACACACACACATACACATGCACATACACATACACATACATTTACACATACATATGCATACATTAAAAAAAAAAAATACATATGCATAAACATATAATCATAAATTATCGATAAATTGTTTATTTTATTATTGTTACACAACAATTTAATCTTCAAATACTTTTGGTTCTTAATGTTATCGGCTTAGCTTATCGTTATCGTTTATCGTTATAGTTTATCATTTATCATTTATCGGTATTATTTATCGACATCGTTTATCGATATCGTTTATCGATATCGTTTGCATTTATCTACAACGTTATCGCTGTTGTTTATCAGCATAATTAATCGGTATTACTATCGTTCATCGTTATCGCTATCGTTTATCGATTATCCATATTATTTATCGACATCGTTTATCGGCATCGGTTGCGTTTATCTACAGCGTTATCGCTATTGTTTATCGGTATAATAAATCGGTATTACTATCATTTATCGTTCATCGTTATCGTTTATCTTTATCATTTATCGTTATCGTTTATCCATATTATTTATCGGCATCGTTGATCGATATCGTTTGCGTTTATCTATCGTTTTGTTTATCGGTATAATAAATCGGTATTGCTATCGCTTATCGTTCATCGTTATCGTTTATCTTTATCATTTATCGTTATCGTTTATCCATATTATTTTTCGACATCGTTTATCGGCATCGTTTTGCGTTTATCTACATTGTTATCACTTTTATTTATCGGCATAATTAATCTGTATTGTTATCGTTTATCGTTCATCGTTATCGTTTATCGTTATCATTATCAATACTCATTTATCATTATTTGTAGCATCTGCTCTTTGCTAAGCTAACAGTTACTACATATAACTAACTATATAAAACTTCGATAAATATATAATCGATATATATATAATTTCGATATATTTAACTCTAACTGGAGAAACACATATGCAAAGTTTGCGCTTGGCGCATTGATATTTCTTTCAAAAGTCCATTAAAATTAGCATTTAGTAAATTTAGCTGGAAAAAAATAAAAATATTTCTAAAGTTTATCAATAATTGCCAAAGAGAATGAAGAAGAAGAAGAAGCAGAAGAAGCAGAAGAAGAAAAAGTATAGAATGAATATCGCAAAGTTAAAGTAGAGCGCAAAAAAAGACAAAATGCATTTGGCCAATGACGTAGAAAGAATAACATGCAGTGAGAAATGTAAGCTGAATATCGTAAAGCGAATATCGTAAATTGAAGATCGTAAATTGTAGATCGTAAAGCGAATATCGTAAATGTTGATTATACCGTGAAGCTCGTAAAGATCGTCTGAATAATATGCTAAAGTAAAGATCATGTGACGAATATCGTAAATCGAATATCGTAAAGCAAAGATCGTAAAGTAAAGAGCAAAGATTATAAGCTAAATATTAAAAAACGATTAACGTAAAGCGAATAACGTAATGTATAAATCATAATGCGAATATCGTAAAGCAGAGAAAAATCAAGAGCCGAAAATGAAGAACGTAAAGCACATAACATAGAGCTAAGAAAATAGTTAGAAGAGCGCAAAAACGAGTTCAAAAAAAAATTCAAAATTTTCAAACTTTTGCACGACGCTTCAAGAACTTTGTTATTCTAACGCTAGCAACAAAAATAAAAAATAAAATAAAAAAAACAAAAATAAAAAAATGAGAAGAAAACTAAACACATTTCCAGTAGATTTTAGCGCCAATAAAATAATAAAAAAAAATATATAAAAATAATAATAATTAAAAAAATTGCAAGCAAATCGTAAAAATATATAATAAAATCTAATATAGATCTAAATACTATATATACTATATAATATATAGTTGAATATATATTATTATACTTAATATTATTAATTGCGTAGTTTAATTCGTATCATGGACTAAAAAATAAATAATAATAATAATAATTAATTAATATAAATTATATATACATATTATATATGCTTAGATTATAAAATATATATATAAAAAAAAAAATATATAAATTATTATTTGCCAATAGTAGAAGAAACTGTAAGAAGAACAAACAGACGGACGGACATGAGCGCAAGTTTTGTAAAGATTTGCGATTTTGCCTAGTTCCCTTAGTGGGTTAAATTCAGTTTCCCAAAACTAAACAGAGTTGTGCTCATGCTATTCATTCGCCATGTTTGTTGTTAACAAACAACAATAATAATAATTATGAAACAACAATAAAAACTATTTTTGTTGTTGTGCCAACATTTGTGTATATTATTTCCAATCATTAGAATTATTGTACATTATATATATATAAATATATTTATTATGTATATTTTCAATAATTAATTTATAATTTTTACATATGTTATGTAAGCGCATCAAATATGTATGAAACAGCAGTAAAACGTGTTTAAGTAATATTAATAACTTAATAATTGTGAGAAGTAAATAATGAAGTATGTACATGGAAAGTTCAAAACAATAAAATGTCTTTTATTTTCAATTTTGAAAAAAACGTTAAATGCACTGCTTTACAGCTGTTGCACACTATATGCACTGCTTGCTGTTTACAGTCGACATCAACAAAGTTGGGCGCACTGTTAGTTAACAGCGCGCACTCTGTTAAGACCTGTTGCTCATTTGCCTACGTTTTAGCATTTTCGACTTTTGGTCACACTGTTACAGCTGCTGCATTTTGTTTACAAATTTCTCAATGGAACGTCGAAATAATAATCCGGGTGCTGTGCAATATGGTAATTTTCAAAATTATTACCAATTTCATTCAGCCATTGAGCGAGTAAAACTGCTGCCAAGCAAAGACATTTGGCTGCCAACA
Organism: Zaprionus obscuricornis; assembly: GCA_037044475.1. Classification (NCBI taxonomy): domain Eukaryota; kingdom Metazoa; phylum Arthropoda; class Insecta; order Diptera; family Drosophilidae; genus Zaprionus; species Zaprionus obscuricornis. Next base: position 23,863 of record JBAMBR010003114.1, on the reverse strand, counting down.
CAACAAATTGAGACAAGTCTAACAACTCAACCATATTTAGTGCTGGATGTAGGCTGCAATTGTGGCGATTTTACACAATTGTTGCAAAGCTTTCTGGAGGAGCAGCTACAACGTGAAGTGCATGTGCTTGGCGTAGACATTGACGACAGACTCATCCAAAGAGCAAAGGAAGCAAACACATGTCCCGAAAAGATTTCATACTACACTGCAGATGTTTTAAATGAAGTTGACTTTGATGCCATTGCTTTAGATTTCTTGAAGCAGCATCAACGTGCCAAATTTGATGTAATTTGTTGTTATTCAATAACTATGTGGATTCATTTAAATCATAATGATACTGGTCTACAATTCTTTTTGCGCAAATTATCAGAATTGGCGGAACTTTTCGTTGTGGAACCTCAACCCTGGAAATGTTATCAGACTGCCGAGCGTCGTCTTAAAAAAACTGGTGAAATTTTCCCGCTATTCCTAGAGCTCAAATGGCGTTCGAATGTTGAAGAACAAATACAGAAATATCTAGAAGCAGAATTGGGACTGCACAGCATTTACGAGTCGCCACCGACAAAATGGCAGCGGCGAATTTGTTTTTATAGATAAAATAAAATAATTAGCAAATATTTTTACAAGCTGTAAATTTTTATATGTTAACTTGTGTTAAAACTATTTTAAATATATATCGCCAACTATAGAAGTATCGATAACCTAATCTATGCAACGTTGTAATAAAATAAATTATCGGCATAAATCACATTATGCATCGACCGACCGCCACAATGTTCAGTGCGACAACAACAAATGTGCGAGCGGTTGTCCAAGAATTGCAAGAAGTAAGTTCATATAACGTAAATAACAATAAGAAATCAAACGTAAATAATAATTAGCCGGGCAAATAGAAATACGCAATATCGACAACATTAACTAATTGCGTATTAAGAAATTTCGGTGAAAAAAAAAAACAAAAATACAATGTGCGAAAATAGCTGAGTAAGAAGTAAGCGGCAGGCGGTTGTCGGCTGTCGACTGGCGGCAAGAGAACGAAACTTGTTCTTGCTTGTTTTGTGTGTTCTTTACGCTTCGTTACTTCAATTAATTAGTTAAATCTACATACAATATGCTATATACACATGTATGTCTAACTATATAGATCTATATACATCCTGAAGATAATTCTAGAAAAAAAAAAGAAAAGAAAATATGTAAATAATTTGCCATACACACTTTGACCGTTTTTCTTTTTTTGTTTGTTATTTTTTTGTCACTTGTTGTGTGCCGCTGCCCCACGCTGACTTCTTTTTGCGCCGTAATAAAAAAAAAAACTCTTGAAGACTTGAAATTAATTGCAGCTGTTAGCAGACAGCAGCAACAGACAAAACAAAAATACAAAATATAATAAAAAGTGTTTTATGTGTGTTGTGTGTGTGTGTGTGTGTGTGTGCATCCTTTAGAAACACTTCTGAATGTGATATGCGCTCGTTCATACGTTCGTTCATTTCTAACCCCCCTGACAACTCCACGCTATATGAATATGAAGTTTTTGTTGCCAGCTGTTTTAATACTCAAATAGCATCCACACACAAATGTTGCTGACTCTCTCTCTCTCTCTCTCTGGCTCTCTTTGTGTGCCTTTGGATGCCATGTTGTGAATGTGGATGCTGACCTGTTGTGATTTGCTGTTGCTTTTGCTTGTTTACAAGTATGCGTCTGGGTCTCTGTATATATTATATATTTATGTATGTATGTGTGTGTGTGTGTCTATCTGCTTGTTGTTTGTTTGTTTGTATGTATGTAAATGCTACCCAGCTGTTGAGTCTACATGGATCCTGTTTAACTCCAACATTTAATATACATATGTATGTATGTGTGTGTGTGTTTGTGTTTTTGTGGCTGTCTGCCTGTGTATATAACGACATTTGCTTTGGCTTCGTTTGGCATTTCAACTATCTGTATGTGTATGTGTGAGTGTCTGTATACAAACACATCCATATATATATATACATATACATATACATATATCCTGCAAAATGTCTACTCTATCGCACATTGGTAAAAAAAAAAATTAAATCTTTTATTGCGACTCCATTATCAGCATGCATACATACATATGTTTATATGTACATATTTGTATATACAAATACATATAAAAATTCATTGATTTTCATTATCAATTTTCCAGTTTCTATTTATGTACATAAATACATATACAGATATATACACACATACATATATTTTCATATTAGACATTACGATTGGCAGAAATGCAGAATTAATAATAATTACCACTGTTTGCTGTTCGATGTCTCCGATGTTTCGCATCCCTTGTGTGCGCTGCTCAACACACAGCTGTATTTGTTGTTGTTTTTCTAAGCGCCTAGCAATCCTTCGGCTTACATACACACACACACATGCTCACATACAGACAACACATATACATGTATACCAAGAGTGAGCGAGCCAGGGTTTGTATGTGGACTCCATTTGGCTTCGCTTTGGTACTTGAATCGCTGTTTGCCGTTCGACGACGCGTTCGCGCTGTTTCACTCACTATATTCGCCGTCACCTTCTTCTGCTGCTGTTCGTCGTCTGCCTTTTCAGTACCTTCGTGTAGCGCATAACGCGCGGTGTGTCTCTGTTTTGACTCTCGCAGAGTTTCTTGTTTTGTCGCCCGCTCATTAATTGTTAGTAATCCCACACACACTCACACACACACACACACAGACACAGAAAATAAATAAATAAACACAACAAAATAACAAATACAAGAAATAAGAATCTAAATTACATTAACTAAATGAAATTTGTAATTAATCAAAAGTTAAAGCGTTTCTAAAAGTCATCTTCCTTTACTTCTACTACCCCTTCCTCCCTCCCCGCACACTCTTCTCTTTACAGTTTTGCAATATGTTGGCGCAGGTTCAGCGAAAAGTATGAGATGCAAATGTTTAAAAATATCAAATTCTATAAATATATATATGCAAGTGCAAGTGTATTGTGTATTGTGCGTGTTCTGTGTGTGTTTAGTGCTATGTTATTATATACAATGTATTTACAAACATAGAAAACATTCATATGTAATTATTGTGCAGACGAACGACGCAACAGAAACTCCAAAATAAAAGAAAACGAAAAAAAAAAAAAAAAAACAGCGCCGTGTGTATGAGTGAATGAGTGTATATCAGTGTGTGTGTTTTGCTTGTGTACGTGCGTGCATGACTTTATTTGTGTGCATGTGTGTGTGTATGTTCAAATGTGAAAAAAAGTGAAAAACCAAAGTAAAGTAAAAAGAAGTAAAGCAAATATATATGTATGTATGCGCGCATTTTGTGTCTGTATATAGCTGAGAGTCACGCACACATACACATAGAGCGGACGGGTACAAATTAAATGAAATCCAAGCCAGAGCAAAGTCAAAACACTGCGCGCTACTCTCTGCTCGCTGCTCACTGTTCGCCCCCCACTTTGTCGTCTGGCTTGGCGCTGTTGCTTTTTTTTTTTTTTTGAATTTCATTTGTCGCCCTTTTCGCAAACACACAAAATACAAAAACACAAAAACAATAAAATCAAATAGCAATAACAACAATAATGGCAGTTGTCAGGATGATGATACTCTGTTGGTTTTATTTTACCGTTGCGTTGATATTGCGTCGCGCCGCTAGTTACGCGCAGCATTAAATGAAAAATAATAAAAATTGAAATAAAATTTTAACAAAATAGTAAAAATAAAAAATCAAAAAAAATTTTATATACTCAATTTTATTTGCTTAAACATTATTTTCATTCTTTTCTTTCTTTCTTTCTTATAACTTCCTTTTACAGTTAATGCGTCTCAATTTCTAAGCGAAAACGAAAGCAAACAAAAAAAAAAAAATCATGCATTTTTATAAGAAAAACATCAACATTCAAAACTAAAAAAAAAAGGAAATAAAAAAAATATAAAAAAATCAACACAATGTGAACATGTGTAATGTGAAATTTAGCAGTTAAGCGCGAATTATATGTATTATTTAAATTTTCGTTCAATAAGTTTTCATTATCAAATCAAACAAAACACAAAAGCAACAACAACAACAACAAAAAAAAAATCCAAATTCTACGTTGATAAAAACCTACAAAAAAAAAATAAAATAAAATAAAAAAATATTGTAATCGCAACATAAAAAAATAATAATAATAATAATAAGAAAAACAAGACGATACGAATAAGAAAAACAAAGCAAAAAAAAAACAACAAGAACAACAAAAGCAATCTGCAGAGCAACAGCAGCAGGACCAAACGCAAAGCGGAAAAGAGACAGAAGGATATACACACACGAACACATACACCGGGAGAGCGCAAGAGCAAGCGAGAGAGCAACGTCGGGAGAATACAAACGAGCCGTATATATTTTTTCATTGTTGTTGTTATTGTTGACTGGCGGAAGAGGTGAAAAAGAAAAAAAAAATGTCAACGTTCTTGAACAATTTCTTCCCGGCAGGTAAGTGCCACAAAGCTAAAACCAAAACAAAACAAAAACAAATTTAACTAACATAAAAAAAAAATGGAAAAAGAGAGAGAGAGGGAGAGGAAAAAAAGCAGAAAAACGCACACACCAAAAAACAAACACAAACACAAAAGCAATAGCAACAAAAACAACAGCTTGTGCTTTTATAATTGAAAGTCACCTTTGCCATATTTCGTACTTTCAGAGCTCAACTCTGTGTCGATATTCTTGTTTTTTTTTTTTTTTTGCTGTTTTGCTTTGTTTTTGTTTTTGTTGTTGCGTCTCTCTCTCTGTCTTCCTCATGCATCTTATGTTCGTCTGCTGCTTGTGCACAGAGTGTTGTACTGCATGATTATTGGCAATTACTTGGCTGCAGGCCGTGACCATGGAATGGATCACAATAGTCTTGAGAGCGTGTTGCAAAGAGCAACAGAGAGATTGGAGGATAAACAAAAGATTTTTTTTTTTTTTTTTTGTAAATGCATTGAGAGCGCATTTGTGCTTGTATTGCTGAACTCTTTTTTTTTTGCCTGTAATCAATCTACCCCTGCGCTGCTGTAATTACATAGAATATCTATATATATATACGGGGTGATGTGTAAGAGCGAGACAGATATTGACAGCGAATCAAATGTTATTTCTGAGAAATGATCATTGAAAAGTTTCAACCCTGCTGCGGGGCAAACAATATCATCATCTATATCTTCATTTAAGAGTAAAAATTGTTTTTTTTTTTCTTTGTCATGAAACTAGTTTCACTTGTTTTTTTTTCCTATTGTTATAATTTGCCAGTGATCCTGTCACATATATATATATATATATATCTATATTTGTATGTATGTAAAAAACCTGTGCTAGAAAAGAAGAAAAAACAAAATCAACTTCCTTCTGCCCTTTTTGCTGCTTCAAAGAAAATGTAGTAAAAACAAAAAGAAAAACCAAAAGAGAAGAAAAAAGAGAGAGAGAGAGATAGAAAAAAAAACCAGTTCCTGGGCAACGGCAGCTGACGGAAATACAATGACTTGTAGAATTGCGACTTCTGGTTCTTCTTCTGCACTCCGTTGGGTTAGGTGCATTGGGTTACCTGTTGATGGGCCTTTTTTTTTTTTTTTTAACTTTTTCGTTGTTTGTTGTCTTTTATATTGAGTGCAATTTGAAACTGGTTTTTTTTTTTATTTTTCTTGGTCGTTTTAACGCTTAGAGTTAAGTTACCAAAACTGCAACAGATACTGAGCCTGAGCCTTTCTTCGAGCCTCAAACTTAACTTCTTACCATTGCTTCTGCTTCTTCTACTTCTTTGCTGCCCTCTGACCAGCTTGTATAATGCAAATTTTATTTAGTATTTTTTACATACACTTCTACTTCTGTTTCTTGCTTCTTGCTGTTTTCATGTTTCCACTTTATTTCGTTATTGAGAAATATGATAAGCTTAATTTTATTATTACGGAAATGCAAAAAATTCTCAGTAAGCTAAGTAAAATTCTGTAGAATTCTAATTTGATTTGTAAATTTCAAGAATTTTTTTTCTCTCTTTTTCTCTCTTTTTTTTTTGGTATTTTTTTTATTTTGTCAATTTGAATTTCTTTGCGCAAATTGTGAATTCTCTTTATGCTATGTTATGACTAATTGCTCATTCTTGATTTGTTTATATTGCTCTCACATTGTTTTTGTTGTTGTTGTTGTTGTAGGAATGCCATAAAGTTGTTGTTGTTGTTGCTGTAAAGTATGCAACACATTCCAACGCGCAAAATATTTTCTCAACGCACGCGTTTTCGCATGCTTTTGGCAGCAGCTGCTGCTGTTGTTCTTATCATTTAATTGCAAATTGTCGCTTAACTCTTCACACACGCATAAACTAGCTAGCTATCTCGCTCTAGCATAGTATATCTCTCTATCTGTCTACTCTCTATACTCATTTACCTTTTGGCTATTTAATTTCTCATACGCTTCATTGTCGTTTTGCCAAATGTGTTGCCCTTGAGACACGCATTACTCATACGTAGCGTTGTCCGAGCACATTTTGCGTTAGTGTGCTGTGCGTGTATGTTTTGCTTAAAGCCATAAAGCAATTTTGACTGCGAGCGTGCGTGCGTGCGTGCGTGCAAATGCGCGCAGCCAAATGTAACGCGTCTCACTGCTGTTTTTATTGCCATTAGCTGTGTCATTATCCATTATCTATTGCCCCAAAAAGAGACGTGTAGAGTAAGCAAGAGAAAGACAGAGAGAGAGAGAGAGAGAGAGAGTAAGAGAGTAATTGAGCATATGTTTAGACTTGTCTTATGATTTTTTTTTCTACGCTTTGTTTACATTTTTTTCTACACATAACAATTGCGATCATTGTCTTGTAATTTTCCATATCATAATTGTTGTTATTGTTTTTGTATCTTTTGTAAACTTGTTTTTGTAATTAATGATTACATCATGCATTAATCAAAACTAGATAGAACAAGTTCATTCATGGAAATCAAGTTCAAGATATTCAATAATTTTACTCTGACAACTTTTATCAAATCGCCAGCATAGCGATTATGTTGTCTCTTTCTCTCTCTCTCTGTCTGTCTCTCTTTCTTTTGCTCTCTTTCTTTGTTGTTGTTATTGACCTTATTCTATTAAGTAAACTTTTTGCACTTTGAACTGGTTCAAACTGCAGCAATATCAAGTCTCGTTTCAAGTCATTGCCGCTCATCGTCTGCAGTTTGACATGCACTGTATGCTGCTCAAACTGTATTATCAGTCGTTTAGCGGGTTTTTTATTTTTATTTTTGTTTGTGGCTTTTTATTTTATTTATAGTTTTTTTTTTTTCTTTTATTTTGTTTGTTTGCTTTTGCACTTGTTTTCGTGTTTCCTCTTTTTCTTTATTTTATTTTTTTGTATTATTATTATTTATTTTTTTTTTGTTGTTGTTGGTGTGTTTCGTCTTCAGCGCCGCTTGCGCGCTCACCTTTTGAGTTAGTCACTCTTTGGCAACGAACGTTACCACACGGTGCGACGCGGCGAACGTGAGCTCAACATATAACATAAGTGTGTGTGAGTGAGTATTCGTGTTTCTATGTGTCTCTATGTGCCTGTGTGTGTGTGTGAGTGAGTCAGAGAGTGTGTTTCTGTTATTATTTGTTGTTGTTCTTCTTGCAAAAGTAACAAATTAACATAAGCGTGTGCGTGCGTGTCTCATCTGTGTCTATATACATGTGTGTGTGTGTCTTTGTGTGCGTTTGTTTTTGTTTCTGTTTACGAATCTTTTGCCGCATATGATTTGATTCTAAAGAGTGAGAAGAATGTCGACAGAGAGGAAGCGCGCAAATGTATGTGAGAGAGAGAGCTTAATGCTCTTACAGTGAACGTCAAGCTGACTGCGAGTGTGAGAGAGAGAGAGAGTTAAAGAATATATTAATGCTTGTGGTCGGTCGGTCGCCTGCACTCAAGGTACATAAATGCGTAAGTCAAAGCAAACGCAATGCTGTCAATCGCAGCAGCGACAGCAAGCAGCAGCAGCGTCGTATGAGCAAAATACATCAATCAAAATGAAATTGAACGGACGTCGACCGTGCTGCTGCTGCTTCTTGCTGCTTCTTGCTGCTGGCAGTAGTTTTTGCTATTGCTGCCATTTTTGTTTCTTCTGTTTCTGTTTCGGTTTCGGTTTTCTGCCAACGCAGCGGAAGAAGAACAAGAACGAAAAGAAGAAGCAGCAATAGCAGCAGCAGCGCCTCACCGAATATATAAACATACTCAGCAAGTGTAAAAAAAAAGGGCAGTGCGAGTGAGTGAGCAAGAGTGAGTGAGAGAAAGAGAAATAGAGATATACAGGTTAGACAGCGCTAGCAACAGACATTGACAAAGCGTCGCGTTCGCTTTTGAGCTGCGCGTTTTGCTGCTTGTTTTTGTTTTTTTTTTTTTGCCATTTTTTTTGTTGCCTTTTGTGCGCACTTTCCGCCTAACCGTTCGTTATCTCTCTCTCTCTCTCTCTCTCTCTCTCTCTCTGTGCCGGCATATTATTTGTCTGTCCATCAGCTTGTCTGTCTGCCTGTCTGCCTGTAGGCATATCATTTTGCGCCTCGCTACGCATTTACGTACATTTCCGTTGCCCAGCCCCTACAATTTTCCCTCCCTCCCCCCTCCATCTTCCTTCTTACCTCGCCAACAACTTCTCATCTACCTCGCGCCCATTGTATTATCTCTGATTTCATGCTCTGCACTTCACTTTTGTTACTCCGCCTACGCCTACGCATCGACGCTTTCTTCTTTGTCAACTGTTTTTTTTTTGACCGCATTTCGAAATACGATTTTAATATTTATTCATTTCGTTTATTGTTGCAGTCGCTTTTTATTTTATTTTTTCTCTTTATTTATTTTTTTTTTATAAGACCAAACTGTTGAAATCGCACGCAAACACAAAACATTGAATAGGCCTCAAAATTTATTGTATAAATTTACAAGCATTACAATATTTTCGCAATTTGTTGTTGTTGCTTTTGTTGCTGTTGCCGTTTGCGCTTGCGTTGCCGCATGCTTTAGGTTTTAGCTTATAGCTCAACTACTAAGCTTAAAACGAATGCGGCCTATGTTCGCTCATTAACCCATTGGCGCCCTCAATTGTTGTTGTTGTTGTTGTTGCCGTTGTGAGCGGCATTTGCACAGCTGTTTTGTATCGAGCAGCGACTTGTGTTTGGTTTGCCGTCGACTTGCTGAACTGAATGTCGACAGTGAATTGGGTCAAACTGTTGCTGCTGCTGCTGACAGTAACAACAATAACAACAACAACTGTGGCTGGCAACAGCAGAAAACCAACCAAACTTGTCTTTGGTCACGTTGGCGCCTTACGACAGCAACACAAGCAGCTTCAACTCATGCTACTGAGCAACGCTGCCTGTCTGCCTGCCTGCCTGCCGTAACGTCGTTGTCAATATCATGCACTGAGATCAGATCACACTATAAACATAACCATAAAATAAAATGAAAACCGTTCTTTGACCAAGTTTTTTGAGAACAAAGAACAAAAGAAATTCTGCTGATTGCGAAACGTCATCCATATCTTGGGCGAATACTTACAAACGATAAAGTTGTCAATGCTGATGAAAAGTTGCTTACAGCACCAACTATTATTGCTAAGAATTTAACATAAATTTACAAATTTATTTTGTACATTATACAGTGTGCAGACTGTAGCGAGAGAGAGAGAGAGAGAGAGAGAGAGAGCGAGAAAAATAATTTGCGAAAGCAAAATAATTGTTGCTGTTGTTGTTGTTGATCAATTTCAATAATTGATTAACATGTTCATAATAAACAAGCGAAATTAGCACAAATTAAATATTGAGAGACTATAAAATATCCTAGATATAAATCTATTAATTATTTTTTTTTATACTACTGAAAATTTATTGAAAAAATAATTTGCATAAATTTTTAGTAGAAATATTTTTTAATTAACATAAATTAAATATTGAGCAAAAAAAAAATAAAATAAAATGTGCTATAAAACAATTATTTTTTTATAGAGCACGTTAGAAAATTTAGACGAAAAAATATTCTACATATAAATTATTTTATTCTTTGAAATGCAAACTTGATAGACTATAAACTACCCTACAAAATTATAAACTCAAAATAGACTTTAAAAATATGCCATAAAAATATTTAAATTATTTTTATAGTAAACATAAAATTGTTTTCTAAAATATTCTTTGAAAGTTTTTAGCATAATTATTATTTTGTATAATTAAAGCTTCCCTCAAATGAGCCTGCTACAATTTCTACATAATTTTTATGTCACATTTTGAGTGCTACGATTCTTACATACAAAAATTTAAATAATTAAAATTTTATATATATTCTTTATTTTTTTTTTTTTTCTTGGGTCTCTTCGATTATCTGTTTTTTTTTTTTTTTTTTTGAAAAAAAGGCACTTAAATTTATCATCATCATGATTTGGTTTCAAGTGCAGACTGAAACTAAAATATAAATATTCTCTGCTACTGATAAGCTGCACAAAACTGTCATCGTTTGTCTAACTTCTAATATTATTCTGCTCTCTGCTCAGTTTTGTTTACTCAATAAATTTTCAAGTGTTGTATTTCCAAGATCAATCTAGATTTTTTATTTTTTATTTTTGTAAGTTACACAAAACGAACTCGAAACTGTTTGCGTTGTGTTGCGTTGTGCTGTGGTGGCGAGCCTCAAGGTGTAAGTAAAGTGTCGTGTGATAATGCTTTTGCTTTTGCTATAGATGAGCGAGGAGGGACGTGTGTGTGTGCTATAAGATTCTTGATTCTTAATTCTTGATTCTTCATGTTATATATGTACATACAATGAACGTGTCATTTGCGCTAATATATTAAGTTTCTTCTATACGTTGTCTGATTATAAATTGTTGCACTGATAGCTTGCGCGATACACACGTGCATTTCGTTCGAACCGCCGCACATGCCCCTGCCCCTGCCTCTAGTACACAGATTATAATAATAATAAATATATTACATGCTACAGCTATATAAGCTATAAGCCCCATGGCGGCATTTAACTGCTGATAAGCGTAAACTGTTATATATGCAGTTATATATATTTTTTTTATATACACATTCCCCAATGAACTGAATATTAAATAATAATTTAAAAAAAGAGGACAAAAACACAAATATATGAGTGAGGGGTGCTAATGGGTTAACACATGAACATGAAAATGATCATGATCATGGCAAGGGGTCATTGCATTTACATGCAGACACACACACACATAGACTGTGTGTAAGTGCTTTTCAAACTGTGCCACTAAAATGTAAACAAAACAAAGCATTGCCATTATGATTTTGTTATTGTTTGTTCTTGTTGCTGCTGCACATAAACATTTATATATAGACAATAGTTGAACTTTTTAGCTTTAACAGCTGCTGCTGCTGCCGTTGTTACTCCTCTCTCTCTCTCTCTCTCTCTTTGTCGCGTAATAACAACAACTACAGCAAGAGCAATACTCTTGCACGCCCACTTTTGCCTGCTTGCTGTTGTTATTTTTCATATACAGTTTGAGAGTCAACGTTACGTTGGTGTTCTGCATACTCCGCGCTCTCATTTACTGCTACTGCTGTTGTGCTTGGGGTCGCTCTCTTTCTCTCTCTCTATCTTTCTGTGCTCACGTTGTCGTTGTCGTCGCTGCTGTTGCTCTCTCTGCGTTCTGTTTTTTTTTTGCTTTTCTGCCTACACCTCCACCGCCTGCGCGCTTGCCTAACTCAGTTGACTTTGCGCTTTGCTGCCGCGCAGTTCGTCTCTCGCGATCGTTGCGCTTGCCGACGCTTTACAACAAAGCTTTTGCATACTGTTTATATCTATATACACACACACGCACACACACATGTACAGACATACATTTAAATATTTTGACAGCAGTGTAATACATAACGGTAAACGCCGTCGTCATATTTATGCCGAATATACAACGTGACATAACGACATATTGTGTGATTGTTAAATTCCTCTTACTTCTCTTTTCTACTTCTTCTACTCCCGCACCGCCTTCAATCTACCTTCGGCACAATCACTTCCCTAATAATCATAGTGTAAAAAGAGAAGTTTTATATGTGTTAAAGTTTCTTCATTTGTTGTTGTTTTTTTTTGTTGGTGTATTTTGTAGCGTTTTTTCATGAACGCGCTGCTCGTGATCTTTGAAGCAAAACACAGCTGTCTGTTATACCGCAATAGTAGCAGCAGTAGCAACAGCAACAATAGCAAAAACAATAATAATAATAATAATAGTAATAACAACAACAACAAAACACTTGTATTTTTATGTTGTTGTATTTGTGCCGACGTCATGCCAACAAACTGCCAGTAGCAGTCAATTTATGTAAAGTGAAAACGTTCATCCCATACATATACATATGTATATACATATACGTATACATATGTACATATCAAAACGTGCACACACGTACTTACATTGACTTGGCATACATACAAACATACATAATAAATATATATATATATTTACGTATGTAGAGACAGACAGACAGACAGACAGCCAAGCTGTTTATAAATTGTGAGTAAACGTAACTCGTTCTCACCAGTTTTACAAGCACTGTTGGCCATGCTCAAGTAAGTTTTATTCTTCAACTCCACCACACATGCTCACACAAACACACACACGCTCTCCCTCGCTCAGTCAATGGCTCTCAAATTGTGCGCTTCAATATGAAGTAGATAAACACCTGTTTGTGCCTGTCAAACTGCATGATCTTTAAATTAAGTTCAGTTCACACAGTACCAAAAAAAAGCAAAACACGCAAAATAAAATAAAAAAAAATTATTAACTTCAGCAACATCACAAGCATTCAATTAATATAATTTAATTTTTTTTTTTGTTATTTTATATTTTGCGTGCGCTTGAAAAATTTGAAATCAAATAAATAAAACGCAAAGAGGCAGCAAAAAAAAAAAAAAAAAAAAGCACAAGTGAATATTTTGCCAGCACAGCTAAAAACATACAAATATATACACACACACATACAGCTACATACGTAAAATGAAATTTTGTGTTTTTGTTTTTTTTTTGCTTTCGTTTAAATACATGCACAAAATTTTTGTATTTTTTCAAGGCCAATATCACTTTTTGATACCTTGAATTCTTTTCCCCCTAAACAATATGGGAAGAGTGCTTGCGGGGGAGGGGTGGGGGGTAGGGTTATATATTAATGATTCTAAAACAAAAGAAAAAAATTTAAAAAAAATGAATCCAGTTCTCAAGGAGTTATTGAGCAAGATATATATCTATATATATTTTCTATATGAATCATGATATAAAAAAAAAGAATAAATAATTGAAATAATCGTTTATTTATTGTGCAATTTTTTTTGATATGATATCACAGCCATCATAAAATATAATTTGCTTTCAATTTTATGAGTAATATTTCATTATATTGATTTATTTAATGATAAATCAAATTTTTTTTTTTTTTAATAATAAAATAAAATTAGTAGTGGGGGGTAGGGTTATATATTAATGATTCTAAAACAAAAGAAAAAAATTTAAAAAAAATGAATCCAGTTCTCAAGGAGTTATTGAGCAAGATATATATCTATATATATTTTCTATATGAATCATGATATAAAAAAAAAGAATAAATAATTGAAATAATCGTTTATTTATTGTGCAATTTTTTTTTATAATGATGATTTCATATAGAGAATATATATAGATATATATCTTGCTCCAATAACTCCTTGAGAACTGGATTTCATTTTTTTTAAATTTTTTTCCTTTGTTTTAGAATCATTAATATATAACCCTACCCCACTCAGGTAATTTTTATTTTATTATTAAAAAAAAATAAATTTGATTTATCATTAAATAAATCAATATAATGAAATATTACTCATAAAATTGAAAGCAAATTATATTTTATGATGGCTGTGATATCATATCAAAAAAAATTGCACAATAAATAAACGATTATTTCAATTATTTATTCTTTTTTTTTATATCATGATTCATATAGAAAATATATATAGATATATATCTTGCTCAATAACTCCTTGAGAACTGGATTCATTTTTTTTAAATTTTTTTCTTTTGTTTTAGAATCATTAATATATAACCCTACCCCCCACCCCTCCCCCGCAAGCACTCTTCCCATATTGTTTAGGGGGAAAAGAATTCAAGGTATCAAAAAGTGATATTGGCCTTGAAAAAATACAAAAATTTTGTGCATGTATTTAAACGAAAGCAAAAAAAAAACAAAAACACAAAATTTCATTTTACGTATGTAGCTGTATGTGTGTGTGTATATATTTGTATGTTTTTAGCTGTGCTGGCAAAATATTCACTTGTGCTTTTTTTTTTTTTTTTTTTGCTGCCTCTTTGCGTTTTATTTATTTGATTTCAAATTTTTCAAGCGCACGCAAAATATAAAATAACAAAAAAAAAAAATTAAATTATATTAATTGAATGCTTGTGATGTTGCTGAAGTTAATAATTTTTTTTTATTTTATTTTGCGTGTTTTGCTTTTTTTTGGTACTGTGTGAACTGAACTTAATTTAAAGATCATGCAGTTTGACAGGCACAAACAGGTGTTTATCTACTTCATATTGAAGCGCACAATTTGAGAGCCATTGACTGAGCGAGGGAGAGCGTGTGTGTATGTGTGAGCATGTGTGGTGGAGTTGAAGAATAAAACTTACTTGAGCATGGCCAACAGTGCTTGTAAAACTGGTGAGAACGAGTTACGTTTACTCACAATTTATAAACAGCTTGGCTGTCTGTCTGTCTGTCTGTCTCTACATACGTAAATATATATATATTTATTATGTATGTTTGTATGTATGCCAAGTCAATGTAAGTACGTGTGTGCACGTTTTGATATATACATATGTATATACATATGTATATGTATGGGATGAACGTTTTCACTTTACATAAATTGACTGCTACTGGCAGTTTGTTGGCATGACGTCGGCACAAATACAACAACATAAAAATACAAGTGTTTTGTTGTTGTTATTATTACTATTATTATTATTATTATTGTTTTTGCTATTGTTGCTGCTGCTACTATTGCGGTATAACAGACAGCTGTGTTTTGCTTCAAAGATCACGAGCAGCGCGTTCATGAAAAAACGCTACAAAATACACCAACAAAAAAAAACAACAACAAATGAAGAAACTTTAACACATATAAAACTTCTCTTTTTACACTATGATTATTAGGGAAGTGATTGTGCCGAAGGTATATTGAAGGCGGTGCGGGAGTAGAAGAAGTAGAAGAGAGAAGTAAGAGGAATTTAACAATCACACAATATGTCGTTATGTCACGTTGTATATTCGGCATAAATATGACGACGGCGTTTACCGTTATGTATTACACTGCTGTCAAAATATTTAAATGTATGTCTGTACATGTGTGTGTGCGTGTGTGTGTATATAGATATAAACAGTATGCAAAAGCTTTGTTGTAAAGCGTCGTGCAAGCGCAACGATCGCGAGAGACGAACTGCGCGGCAGCAAAGCGCAAAGTCAACTGAGTTAGGCAAGCGCGCAGGCGGTGGAGGTGTAGGCAGAAAAGCAAAAAAAAAAAAACAGAACGCAGAGAGAGCAACAGCAACGACAACGTGAGCACAGAAAGATAGAGAGAGAGAAAGAGAGCGACCCCAAGCACAGCAGCAGTGGCAGTAAATGAGAGCGCGGAGTATGCAGAACACCAACGTAACGTTGACTCTCAAACTGTATATGAAAAACAACAGCACAGCAAGCAGGCAAAAGTGGGCGTGCAAGAGTATTGCTCTTGCTGTAGTTGTTGTTGTTACGCGACAAAGAGAGAGAGAGAGAGAGAGAGGAGTAACAACGGCAGCAGCAGCAGCTGTTAAAGCTAAAAAGTTCAACTATTGTCTATATATATAAATGTTTATGTGCAGCAGCAAGAAGAACAAACAATAACAAAATCATAATGGCAATGCTTTGTTTTGTTTACATTTTAGTGGCACAGTTTGAAAAGCACTGTTTGTGTGTCTGCATGTAAATGCAATGACCCCTTGCCATGATCATGATCATTTTCATGTTCATGTGTTAACCCATTAGCACCCCTCACTCATATATTTGTGTTTTTGTCCTCTTTTTTTTTTATACAGTGTGTGGGCGCTTTTGAAATTATTATTTAATATTCAGTTCATTGGGGAATTTGTGTATATAAAAAAAATATATATAACTGCATATATAACAGTTTACGCTTATCAGCAGTTAAATGCCGCCATGGGGCTTATAGCTTATATAGCTGTAGCATGTAATATATTTATTATTATTATAATCTGTGTACTAGAGGCAGGGGCAGGGGCATGTGCGGCGGTTCGAACGAAATGCACGTGTCGTATCGCGCAAGCTATCAGTGCAACAATTTATAATCAGACAACGTATAGAAGAAACTTAATATATTAGCGCAAATGACACGTTCATTGTATGTATATAACATGAAGAATCAAGAATTAAGAATCAAGAATCTTATAGCACACACACACGTCCCTCCTCGCTCATCTATAGCAAAAGCAAAGCATTATCACACGACACTTTACTTACACCTTGAGGCTCGTCACCACAGCACAACGCAACACAACGCAAACAGTTTCGAGTTCGTTTTGTGTAACTTACAAAAATAAAAAAATAAAAATCTAGATTGATCTTGGAAATATAACACTTGAAAATTTATTGAGTAAACAAAACTGAGCAGAATAATATTAGAAGTTAGACAAACGATGACAGTTTTGTGCAGCTTATCAGTAGCAGAGAATATTTATATTTTAGTTTCAGTCTGCACTTGAAACCAAATCATGATGATGATAAATTTAAGTGCCTTTTTTTTTCAAAAAAAAAAAAAAAAAAAAAAAAACAGATAATCGAAGAGACCCAAAAAAAAAAATAAAGAATATATATAAAATTTTAATTATTTAAATTTTTGTATGTAAGAATCGTAGCACTCAAAAAGTGACATAAAAATTATGTAGAAATTGTAGCAGCTCATTTGAGTGAAGCTTCAATTATACAAGAAATAATTATGCTAAAAACTTCCAAATATTTTAGAAAAATTTTTATGTTTACTATAAAAATAATTTACATTTTTTTTTATGGCATATTTTTATAGTCTATTTTAATTTTTTTAGGGTAGTTTATAGTCTGTCAAGTTTGCATTTTAAAGAACAAAATAATTTATATGTAGAATATTTTTTATCTAAATTTTTTAACGTGCTCTATAAAAAAATAATTGTTTTATAGCACATTTATTTATTTTTTTTTTTTTTTTTGCTCAATATTTAATTTATGTTAATTAAAAAATATTTCTACTAAAAATTGTTGCAAAATATTTTTCAATAAATAAATTTTCTGTAGTATAAAAAAAAATAATTAATAGATTTATATCTAGGATATTTTGTAGTCTCTCAATATTTAATTTGTGCTAATTTCGCTTGTTTATTATGAACATGTTAATCAATTATTGAAATTGATCAACAACAACAACAGCAACAATTATTTTGCTTTCGCAAATTATTTCTCTCGCTCTCTCTCTATTTCTCTCGCTACTACAGTCTGCACACTGTATAATGTACAAAATAAATTTGTAAATTTATGTTAAATTCTTAGCAATAATAGTTGTTGCTGTAAGCAACTTTTCATCAACATTGACAACTTTATCGTTTGTAAGTATTCGCCCAAGATATGGATGAAGTTTCGCAATCAGCAAAATTTCTTTTGTTCTTTGTTCTCAAAAAACTTGGTCAAAGAACGGTTTTCATTTTATTTTATGGTTATGTTTATAGTGTGATCTGATCTCAGTGCATGATATTGACAACGACGTTACGGCAGGCAGGCAGGACAGGCAGCGTTGCTCAGTAGCATGAGTTGAAGCTGCTTGTGTTGCTGTCGTAAGGCGCCAACGTGACCAAAGACAAGTTTGGTTGGTTTTCTGCTGTTGCCAGCCACAGTTGTTGTTATTGTTGTTGTTGTTACTGTCAGCAGCAGCAGCAACAGTTTGACCCAATTCACTGTCGACATTCAGTTCAGCAAGTCGACGGCGAACCAAACACAAGTCGCTGCTCGATACAAAACAGCTGTGCAAATGCCGCTCACAACGGCAACAACAATAACAACAATTGAGGGCGCCAATGGGTTAATGAGCGAACATAGGCCGCATTCGTTTTAAGCTTAGTAGTTGAGCTCTAAGCTAAAACCTAAAGCACGCGGTAACGCAAGCGCAAACGGTAACAGCAACAACAGCAACAGCAACAACAAATTGCGAAAATATTGTAATGCTTGTAAATTTATACAATAAATTTTGAGGCCTATTCAATGTTTTGTGTTTGCGTGCGATTTCAACAGTTTGGTCTTATAAAAAAAAAATAAATAAATAAAAAGAGAAGAGAAAAATAAAATAAAAAGCGACTGCAACAATAAACGAAATGAATAAATATTAAAATCGTATTTCGAAATGCGGTCAAAAAAAACAGTTGACAAAGAAGAAAGCGTCGATGCGTAGGCGTAGGCGGAGTAACAAAAGTGAAGTGCAGAGCATGAAATCAGAGATAATACAATGGGCGCGAGGTAGATGAGAAGTTGTTGGCGAGGTAAGAAGGAAGGTGGAGGGGAAGGGGGGAGGGAGGGAAAATTGTAGGGGCTGGGCAACGGAAACGTACGTAAATGCGTAGCGAGGCGCAAAATGATATGCCTACAGGCAGACAGGCAGACAGACAAGCTGATGGACAGACAAATAATATGCCGGCACAAGAGAGAGAGAGAGAGAGAGAGAGAGAGAGATAACGAACGGTTAGGCGGAAAGTGCGCACAAAAGGCAACAAAAAAAATGGCAAAAAAAAAAAACAAAAACAAGCAGCAAAACGCGCAGCTCAAAAGCGAACGCGACGCTTTGTCAATGTCTGTTGCTAGCGCTGTCTAACCTGTATATCTCTATTTCTCTCTCACGCACTCTCACTCACTCTTTGCTCACTCACTCGCACTGCCCTTTTTTTTTACACTTGCTGAGTATGTTTATATATTCGGTGAGGCGCTGCTGCTGCTATTGCTGCTTCTTCTTTTCGTTCTTGTTCTTCTTCCGCTGCGTTGGCAGAAAACCGAAACCGAAACAGAAACAGAAGAAACAAAAATGGCAGCAATAGCAAAAACTACTGCCAGCAGCAAGAAGCAGCAAGAAGCAGCAGCAGCACGGTCGACGTCCGTTCAATTTCATTTTGATTGATGTATTTTGCTCATACGACGCTGCTGCTGCTGCTGCTGTCGCTGCTGCGATTGACAGCATTGCGTTTGCTTTGACTTACGCATTTATGTACCTTGAGTGCAGGCGACCGACCGACCACAAGCATTAATATATTCTTTAACTCTCTCTCTCTCCCACTCGCTCTTACACTCGCAGTCAGCTTGACGTTCACTGTAAGAGCATTAAGCTCTCTCTCTCTCTCTCACATACATTTGCGCGCTTCCTCTCTGTCGACATTCTTCTCACTCTTTAGAATCAAATCATATGCGGCAAAAGATTCGTAAACAGAAACAAAAACAAACGCACACAAAGAAACACACACACACACACACACACACATGTATATAGACACAGATGAGACACGCACGCACACGCTTATGTTAATTTGTTACTTTTGCAAGAAGAACAACAACAAATAATAACAGAAACACACTCTCTGACTCACTCACACACACACACATACACATAGAAACACGAATACTCACTCACACACACTTATGTTATATGTTGAGCTCACGTTCGCCGCGTCGCACCGTGTGGTAACGTTCGTTGCCAAAGAGTGACTAACTCAAAAGGTGAGCGCGCAAGCGGCGCTGAAGACGAAACACACCAACAACAACAACAACAACAAAAAAAAAAAAAATAAATAATAATAATACAAAAAAAATAAAATAAAGAAAAAGAGGAAACACGAAAACAAGTGCAAAAGCAAACAAACAAAATAAAAGAAAAAAAAAAAACTATAAATAAAATAAAAAGCCACAAACAAAAATAAAAATAAAAAACCCGCTAAACGACTGATAATACAGTTTGAGCAGCATACAGTGCATGTCAAACTGCAGATGATGACTTGAAATTGAGACTTGACATTGCTGCAGTTTGAACCAGTTCAAAGTGCAAAAAGTTTACTTAATAGAAAAAGGTCAATAACAACAACAAAGAAAGAGAGCAAAAGAGAGAGACAGACAGACAGAGAGAGAGAGAGAGAGAGAGAAAGAGACAACATAATCGCTATGCTGGCGATTTGATAAAAGTTGTCAGAGCAAAATTATTGAATATCTTGAACTTGATTTCCATGAATGAACTTGTTCTATCTAGTTTTGATTAATGCATGATGTAATCATTAATTACAAAAACAAGTTTACAAAAGATACAAAAATAATAACAACAACAACAGTAGCAACAACAACAACAATAATAAAATTACAATTATGATATGGAAAATTACAAGACAATGATCGCAATTGTTATGTGTACAAAAAAATGTAAACAAAGCGTAGAAAAAAATCATAAGACAAGTCTAAACATATGCTCAATTACTCTCTTTCTCTCTCTGTCTATTTCTATCTTTCTCTTGCTCACTCTACACGTCTCTCTGCTCGTCTCTTTTTGGGGCAATAGATAATGGATAATGACACAGCTAATGGCAATAAAAACAGCAGTGAGACGCGTTACATTTGGCTGCGCGCATTTGCAAGCACGCACGCACGCACGCTCGCAGTCAAAATTGCTTTATGGCTTTAAGCAAAACATACACGCACAGCACACAAACGCAAAATGTGCTCGGACAACGCTACGTATGAGTAATGCGTGTCTCAAGGGCAACACATTTGGCAAAACGACAATGAAGCGTATGAGAAATTAAATAGCCAAAAGGTAAATGAGTATAGAGAGTAGACAAGTACAGAGATATACTATGCTAGAGTGAGATAGCTAGCTAGTTTATGCGTGTGTGAAGAGTTAAGCGACAATTTGCAATTATATGATAAGAACAGCAGCTGCTGCCAAAAGCATGCGAAAACGCGTGCGTTGAGAAAATATTTTGCGCGTTGGAATGTGTTGCATACTTTACAGCAACAACAACAACAATAATAACTTTATGGCATTCCTACAACAACAACAAGAATAATGTGAGAGCAATATAAACAAATCAAGAATGAGCAATTAGTCATAACATAGCATAAAGAGAATTCACAATTTGCGCAAAGAAATTCAAATTGACAAAATAAAAACAAAAAAAGAGAGAAAAAAAAAATTCTTGAAATTTACAAATCAAATTAGAATTCTACAGAATTTTATTTAGCTTACTGAGAATTGTTTGTATTTCCGTAATAATAAAATTAAGCTTATCATATTTCTCAATAACGAAATAAAGTGGAAACATGAAAACAGCAAGAAGCAAGAAACAGAAGTAGAAGTGTATGTAAAAAATACTAAATGAAATTTGCATTATACAAGCTGGTCAGAGGGCAGCTAAGAAGTAGAAGAAGCAGAAGCAGTGGTAAGAAGTTAAGTTTGAGGCTCGAAGAAAGGCTCAGGCTCAGTATCTGTTGCAGTTTTGGTAACTTAACTCTAAGCGTCAAAACGACCAAGAAAAATAAAAAAAAAAACCAGTTTCAAATTGCACTCAATATAAAAGACAACAAACAACGAAAAAAGTTCAAAAAAAAACAAAGGCCCATCAACAGGTAACCCAATGCACCTAACCCGACGGAGTGCAGAAGAAGAACCAGAAGTCGCAATTCTACAAGTCATTGTATTTCCGTCAGCTGCCGTTGCCCAGGAACTGGTTTTTCTCTCTCTCTCTCTCTCTTTTTCTTCTTCTCTTTTGGTTTTTCTTTTTGTTTTTACTACATTTTCTTTGAAGCAGCAAAAAGGGCAGAAGGAAGTTGATTTTGTTTTTTCTTCTTTTCTAGCACAGGTTTTTTACATACATACAAATATAGATATATATATATATTTATATGTGTGACAGGATCACTGGCAAATTATAACAATAGGAAAAAAAAAAACAAGTGAAACTAGTTTCATGACAAAGAAAAAAAAAAACAATTTTTACTCTTAAATGAAGATATAGATGATGATATTGTTTGCCCCGCAGCAGGGTTGAAACTTTTCAATGATCATTTCTCAGAAATAACATTTGATTCGCTGTCAATATCTGTCTCGCTCTTACACATGACCCCGTATATATATATAGATATTCTATGTAATTACAGCAGCGCAGGGGTAGATTGATTACATGGAAAAAGAGTTCAGCAATACAAGCACAAATGCGCTCTCAATGCATTTACAAAAAAAAGAAAAAAATCTTTTGTTTATCCTCCAATCTCTCTGTCGCTCTTTGCAACACGCTCTCAAGACTATTGTGATCCATTCCATGGTCACGGCCTGCAGCCAAGTAATTGCCAATAATCATGCAGTACAACACTCTGTGCACAAGCAGCAGACGAACATAAGATGCATGAGGAAGAGAGACAGAGAGAGAGACGCAACAACAAAAACAAAGCAAAACAGCAAAAAAAAAAAAACAAGAATATCGACACAGAGTTGAGCTCTGGAAGTACGAAATATGCCAAAGGTGACTTTCAATTATAAAAGCACAAGCTGTTGTTTTTGTTGCTGTTATTGCTTTTGTGTTTGTGTTTGTTTTTTGGTGTGTGCGTTTTTCTGCTTTTTTTCTTCTCTCTCTCTGCCCATTTTTTTTTTATGTTAGTTAAATTTGTTTTTGTTTTGTTTTGGTTTTAGCTTTGTGGCACTTACCTGCCGGGAAGAAATTGTTCAAGAACGTTGACATTTTTTTTTTCTTTTTCACCTCTTCCGCCAGTCAACAATAACAACAACAATGAAAAAATATATACGGCTCGTTTGTATTCTCCCGACGTTGCTCTCTCGCTCGCTCTTGCGCTCTCCCGGTGTATGTGTTCGTGTGTGTATATCCTTCTGTCTCTTTTCCGCTTTGCGTTTGGTCCTGCTGCTGTTGCTCTGCAGATTCCTTTTGTTGTTCTTGTTGTTGTTTTTTTTTTTGCTTTGTTTTTCTTATTCGTATCGTCTTGTTTTTCTTATTATTATTATTATTTTTTTATGTTGCGATTACAATATTTTTTTATTTTATTTTATTTTTTTTTTTTGTAGGTTTTTATCAACGTAGAATTTGGATTTTTTTTGTTGTTGTTGTTGCTTTTGTGTTTTGTTTGATTTGATAATGAAAACTTATTGAACGAAAATTTAAATAATACATATAATTCGCGCTTAACTGCTAAATTTCACATTACACATGTTCACATTGTGTTGATTTTTTATATTTTTTTTTTATTTCCTTTTTTTTTTTTAGTTTTGAATGTTGATGTTTTTCTTATAAAAATGCATGATTTTTTTTTTTTTTTTTGCTTTCGTTTTCGCTTAGAAATTGAGACGCATTAACTGTAAAAGGAAGTTATAAGAAAGAAAGAAAGAAAAGAATGAAAATAATGTTTAAGCAAATAAAATTGAGTATATAAAATTTTTTTTGATTTTTATTTTTACTATTTTGTTAAAATTTTATTTCAATTTTTATTATTTTTCATTTAATGCTGCGCGTAACTAGCGGCGCGACGCAATATCAACGCAACGGTAAAATAAAACCAACAGAGAATCATCATCCTGACAACTGCTATTATTGTTGTTATTGCTATTTGATTTTATTGTTTTTGTATTTTTGTGTGTTTGCGAAAAGGGCGATAAATGAAATTCAAAAAAAAAAAAAGCAACAGCGCCAAGCCAGACGACAAAGTGGGGGGCGAACAGTGAGCAGCGAGCAGAGAGTATCGCGCAGTGTTTTGACTTTGCTCTGGCTTGGATTTCATTTAATTTGTACCCGTCCGCTCTA